>DF239349.1:14777-202570 GCA_000507305.1 Breviolum minutum Mf 1.05b.01
TACCCTCCAGGGAACTAACATATCCCCCAAAAATGGCATTTTGAAGATGATTTTCCTTTTCCCAAGGTGGGATATGTTAATTCCCTGGAGGGTAACTGGTTTCTTCCATGAACAGTATGTTCAGTATCTGGATATGAATTTTTGGTTCCCACCCTTCCAGCCAAGGACTCGAGAGGATGACTTGACCGTTTCCGTGGGAGAGATCGTACAGGCCAATACGGCCTTGTTGCAACAACTGGCTCGTGGATTTCCACGACAGATCTTAGAAGCTTGGGACACTTGGATAAAGAAAATTAGACACTCAATTGATGGTAAATTATATTATGTGTATTTCCCATATGCTCCATGTATGGGAACATTTATCTAAATTTGGCATAGATTTATGGTACATGTAGGTAAATATTCCATACATGGAGCCATCATGGAGCCTGTGGGTTTTCAATTATTTTAATGTGTTCATGTGCAAAACCGGGTGGGCAAGATTATCGGCACTATTTTACTAGGGGACCTTTACAAACCTCCATTTATCCAATGACATTATGCTAGGGATCCACTCACCTTTTGAGAACAGTCATGGAACCAAAGGAATCTTTGCGTTTCGGAGGTGATGAAGGACACCCAAATCATACTCTGACGTTCGGTGATTGGATCCCTGGGCTTATGTATACATTTGCATTTACTCCCTTAAACTGCCCAGTTTTGCGGGTAAATATGTAAGTACACCAGCTCCATTGCTAAGGGGTTGCAGATGTTTGTCTCTTGCATGAAGAGTCACTTGATTTTTTTTTAAATGGTTGGTAAGTATCCTGAACCCTAGTCTTCCAGAATGCTCTCTTTTAGGAGGTGTTTGGGACACCAAACATCTACTCAAAAGATATTTGGAAGACTAGGATTAACGTCCAAATAGTTTTCTGGGAAGATATTTGGACCTCCAAATCATACTGAAAACACATTCTCAAGTGCGGTAGTTGAGCAAGAGAATTGTTCAATCCATTGCTTAGTGAATTATTGTGAGTTTTATTATCCAGACTTACTTCTTAGATGGTAGCAAATAAGTAAAAGATTCCCACCCCACCACAGGCATTCGGCCATCAAGAGTCAAGAGTACAAGATGGGCCGCTACGATCGTTTTATAACCCAGGTTACCAATTAATTTGAACGGCCATTTATAGTGGTTATATATATAATTATATTATATATATAATGTATAAATATTCCCATTTATAACTGCAAGGGGCCCAGCTTGCATCACATGCTTTGTCTCTTCAAGAGTTGCTTTCCGATGGGTTTTTGGGAGTTGTTGACCTTCTATTTCCTTGGTCACCTCTGGATATCCTTGGTCACCAGCAACTTCACCAAAGAGACCTTCACGCCGAAACCGCCCCGAAAACCCATCCTCGTGACATTCTGGTGAACAAACATACCAATGGAACATGAACCATTCGAAGATGTATTTCCTACATAAATTTTGGGATTTTCCAACGTTATGTTAGTTCGCCGGTGCCATGATTTCTCCGTTGGTTTGAGGAATTCCTTCAAGAAGCTTGCGCGAGATATATCAACTCAGAGATGTCGGGCTTGCCTCAAATCAAAGGTAAGATGGTGCGGTCTCTATGTAGCAGGCTCAAGGGCAAAGAAGGCCGTCACTTTGCAAGAACAAAACATGTTTCTGATGTTGGGGGGCAAAAATCGCACAAAACCCAGGACATCAAAGGTTTCTTTTGGTTGACAAACAAAGTTATGTTTTCCTAGCTAAAGGTATGAACGTAGAATATACCACAGTTCACATGGAAATTTGGAAAAGTACCTAGTCACAAAGGGTTTCTTCTCACCCGTTGTTTATAGTCCCTCCTTGAATTCCAACTGGGGTGATGAATGCAGGGTTTGCTGGAGCAAAAAAACACATTTACAACTCGAGAAACGCCCATTTACAGTCAGTTAAGTTTCATGCATGGATCCATTGATATTCCAACCTCTGCCAAACTAAGCAGGTTGAAGGTTGGGTTTTGTAGCATGTAACAGCTACCCTCCCTGAAACTAGATGGTACATGTAACAGCTCGCCCCTGAAAATAGGCCGGCAAGGAAACACCAAAGGTCCGAAAGCCATTTTCTTGGATTTGTTTATTGGGTGATTTTTTACGGATTGGCATCCCATGGAATGAAAATCACCATGAACAAGCACAATTTGGGAGAATATGTTTTTTTTTGCAAAGCATCGAAGAAGCAAATCCAAGATGATCAGTTGGACTTACAACTCTTTTTTGCCGTCCCTCCGCACTGTGATCACATATATGCTGGAAGACTATCGGGTAAATTCCGATAGGAAAGGGATGGAGGACGGAGTGTCTCCGACTCAGTACATTGATAAATTACCCTTACATTTTCACATCAAACAAAGGCAGCCAAATGTGTTATCCTACATGGAGACCATGTTTGGTAAAACCTCCCGATTGTTGATAACTTTCCTACATTTTCACATCAAACTCAATCAACAAAATTCATCCTACATTGATTACCAGTTCAGTTCAAGATGATCTCAATATCAGCGAATTGGTTCAAAAAAAACCCTAAGGATCCGTCCACTTGTACCTCTTTTCAGAATCGGGGAGTTTCCTCGTATCCAACCAAGCAATCCTATGAGAAATGGGTATATCGATGGGATTTTGAGACCATCAATTCCTACTCTAGATATGAGTCTGGATATTTTTAGATGTATTATATATATATATTGCCCATACCCCCCCAAGTGGGGTAGCCCTTAATTTCCCATGCCATGCTCCTCTTTTACATCTTACCCCAAAATCCATGGTAAATCACCCGAGGTTTTCGCGGTAACCTGAGTGGCAAACGTGTGGATTTCTCTGGGCGCACAGTCATCTCACCTGACCCCAATGTGAGCGTGGAGGAGGTGGTGATACCAGAAGCTTTGGTTTTTGAAGTTCCAGAGTTGGTACACCCTGGAAAATTAACGGATTTTCAATCTGAAAATCACCCCGAATTCAAAATTAAAGGAAAATCATTTTATGCAAATCTGAGATAATAGTGCATTGTGTGGGATGGGTTGGTGAATAACAATGGTTGATACAAGTCCCCTAAGTAGGGTTGTTCCCCTTCCAAATGGCCATTCCATGGCTTATCAATGGGGGTGATCCGAACCACTTACTAACTGACATGACCCTCCAAGTACATCCTGGAAAATGAATATGGAACACAATGATGAAGGTTTGGAAGATGATCTTCCTGTTCAATTGGCTGATTGTTTGGTTCCTATGTCAATTATCGGGGGTGTAAAAATCCTACCCTGTTTTATATAGGGATTACAATAAGCCATGAACTAAGGATCCCGTCATGAACCAATCAAGATGTGATGGAATGTCATGTCAGGGTTTTGTTGCAGTTGCCCACTTGGAATAAAACAAGTGGTGATTCAAAAAGGAAGGACATCAGAATCTCTTCATAATACATCCCTAAAACTAACAGTTCGCCGCTCAAAAATAGGCCATCCATGGCCATCCCCTAGTATTCCCAACCATCCATTTTCAGGTGCGAGCTGTTAGTTTCAGGGAGGGTAATCCCTAGCCTGACCTCCTGAGGTTTGGTGTTTGTGGTAGATTTTTGGGGGTCCAAATGACACCTTTTGGATAGAGAAAAAGGCACTAAGGAGCAGCTCCAGGCCTCATAAGGTACATCTTCGGAGATACTTCCCTTCAAGGCAGGCCCCCTACCAGTTGCAAGTAGGATTGTAACTTCACTTTACATACAAGCTGGGCCCCTACTAGTGATAAATGGAGTGATAACTCCTTTAAGTAGGGTTATAAGCCCAGTTACCCATGTGTAAATAGGTTTGAAATAACTCCATCTATAACGATCGGCGTAGACGGCCCACCTTGTTGACAATGTTTGGGCAGACTCTCCGAAATCTTTTTTTTTCACATCAACCGTGTCAACTTCCAAATTCCCATTGGATCCATGTATCCCAGACGCTCATGGTACAGGTACATGTTTACCTACGTATTGATCAATTTTTATGGTAAATGTAGGTAGATATACGATACATTCAGTGTTTGTGTATTGTATTTTTGCCGTTATTCCTGTGTTTGTTTTTAATATTCTACCAAGGTACACCATCATTAAACCACCATTTGGGGTTGTTTTTTTCCAACCACCTTAAGCAAATCAAAGTACTTGCGAAAACATGTTTTTGGTTTGTTTTGGTAAATTAGTAGGGTAAATATATCAGTCAGTCAGATTCGAATACGTAATGTGATTTGGAAGGTTTAGAAGATTCGGAACTGTGTTGTTTCCGTTTTCCCTTTTTCAACAAAATAATCTGGTCAAAGTATAGCGACCTCACACGACCTCACCCCAAAATGTAGCTGATGAAGGGAAATCCCCTTATTTCAAGGAAAAGTGGGAAGGTTGGTGAAATATTTTAATTTGACCAGAACTAATGTTTAATTCGTGGTTTGGGGCCCGGTGGTTTCGATTTCTGATATCCCCTTATGAAAGGGCCCGGGATTCAATTAAAGTAACTTTTGGGTACCCAAACCACCAATTAAACATTATAGTGACTTTTGGCTGGGATATGGGTTGCCGTTGATTGGAAGGACGGCTGTTTTTTTTTCCAAATTGGGATCTGGTATTTCAGGAATGGGTTGCCAAGCGCATGACATTTCCAGAGAGGGTTCCTTGGTCGGCATGGATGCCAGATGGGCAAATGGGCTCCAGGTATGAACGGAAATGGCCGAAAATAGATTGGTAACTCGGGTGAAAATCACGTCATAACAGCCTGTCGGATCGGAGGTGCCGATGGGTCCTTTTTTAGTTAAAATCACCCCTTCCCGGACCCAGGATGCTTTACATGTTTAGGCTCAGGTGATCCCAACATAAAACCTTGATTTTCTACATATTGTTACCTAGGTTGGGGAGTTAGATCTAAACTTGTATACAGTATTTACCAACCATGAAAACGTCCAAGAATTTATGGGGTGTTCATGTTTACTGTATAGGTAAATGAATAGCCATCGTTTTGGTGGGGTCTTTACAAGGAAGTGGCTGGGGTCCACCGAGAAACTTCTCCTCGTTGCCATGTCACTTGGGTATGTCTCAAAATTGGCCATCTCCTTAAAATCCATTGATTGTTGTTGATCCTCATGGATCCAGTGGGATTTGGGGAAGGCCAAAATTTCGACACATTAGTAATATTTGAAATTGCGAAGCATAGGCTGGAAGAAAAGATGACTGATGTTTCGTTCAATATGGGCCTGGGTCAAATGAATGACTGCCCATGTACTATACAGTTGGCGCAGTTTCACAAGCAATTTCTACCAAACTGTCTTGTGACAACAAAAAAATATGTCAACCATGTTTTTTTTGAGTGGCATGTTCTTACTGTCAGGGGGTCAGTTTTTCTGGCGTAAAGTACACCAGGCAAATTGAAGAAAAGTGATTGTTCGATAAATGATAGATGTTCACGTTGTTCTCATGCAGGTAAATATACAAATTTCCAGTGGGATCATATGGGAAAAAGGATGAGCCACCACTATGTCCAATTGAGCAACAGTCATACCCTTATGACATTCCAAGGTTTTGGTCATTGCTCAACTAAGTTTCCTGCGCGTTTTCCCACATCCCAAGGGGTTCTTAACCAGTATCATCACCTAAGGCCTTATTAAGACCTTATTTCCTTGGGATATGTGTCATTTGGGGGGATACACTGAATTCCCATGATTGTTATTTCCAACAAAGTTTCCTGCAACCTTTCCCTACCTCGATGTTCCAGGAAGTTAGGACCAATGGTTAGTAAATGGCTTATAACTTATATACAACCTGCTTATAGATGGGGTATACAGAGGTTATAACCCACTGATCCTAACCTTTTACTAACGTCCAGCAGGACATCCTAAGTATATATATATATATATTTCATCCGAAAAAAAGAAAATCATCTTCGATTCTTCTCGGAACTGAAGGTCTGTGATGCCAATCTTGCACGTTTGCGAGAAGCAATTGATCGAGGACCTGAAAAACATCCGGGTGCATGTCACTTGGTTGAATCTCTGATTTACGGATTCGATCCCATGGGATGAAAATCACCATGA
The DNA here is from genome assembly GCA_000507305.1 of Breviolum minutum Mf 1.05b.01. Classification (NCBI taxonomy): domain Eukaryota; class Dinophyceae; order Suessiales; family Symbiodiniaceae; genus Breviolum; species Breviolum minutum. Next base: position 20,880 of record DF239349.1, read on the forward strand.
CTTCTCCCGCCATTTGGGAGAAGATTTTTGGAACTTTTTGCAACCACTTGGAAGAAATCGATCAGAATGCTTCCCATCACCCATCTGTGATTTGAGAGTTAGATAGTCGTTGCAGTCCATCACAGGAATCACAGCCACACATCTATTTTTGTTCCATTGAAAGTGAATGAATTATGAGGGAAGTTTGTGTCCAACATTTTGAGACATACCCACATGAGCAATGAAGAAACCCTGGTTCAGGAGATATTGGGGGGTCTAGGTTGACTGGTCACGATTATTCCCTAGATGGATCCTGTTGGTGTCGGGTCAATTCCTGGCATATCCGAGACACGGGTGGGCCCCTACTAGTTATAAATGGACCTTTAACCTCTAAACAATTGCCTTATCAATGAGTAAACTGGGATGAAATAAGCTTACGTATAGGGGTCACAACTCCATTTATAACTGGTGGGAGCCCACCTTGTATAGACTTCACTTTATATCCCCGAGGTTTCATCTATACTCCCGACGGGCGTCGGAAGTTCTTGGGCGCCATCAAGAGGTGCCAAATTATTTTTTTTTGGACAAAAGATGGATCTCTTTTTGGGGGGCCGGGCTTGCTTTACCCCGTGGTGAACGCAATTTGCCAACATACTGATACATTTGGTTGATACACCCAAATTGGCCAACATTTGGTATGGTCTATAAAGGCGGGTAAATTTACCAAACATACCGCATTGGAGACACATTCCATCCCGTTTCTAGCGGATAGAGGGTTTATCGGTTTGAGTTTGGACCCTAGACAAAGTGGGCCGCTACTCGTACCAGTTATAAGTATAGTTAGGGTTAGCTATAACTCCACTTAACTGGGTTTATAACCCCAGTTACCAATTTGTAAGGCCATTTGTAGGGGCCCCATAACTCCATGTGTAACGATCGGCTCGGGGCCCACTTTGTTTTCAGGCTGTGTAAAGGAGGTGTGAGTTTGTGGAACTAAGGGTCAAAGTTATACAAGTATAACCCCTGGAGATTTTAGTAATGGTTACTTCAAAATGAAAGTCATAGAAATTGGGGTCGTTGGGCCCCCAACATGTAACCCCAAGCCGCCCATATTTTATTTGGGGATTTAGCCAGCTAACACACGGATATCAACCAAATAGTGCCTATTATTGTATGAGGTTACGATTGGGGGTAGCCGGAGACTTTTTCCATGAGACAGGCCTTAGAAAAGGGATGTCCTTTTCAAACCATGGTTTCTCTTCTTATCTTATAATCTCATTGTTGTAGAAAAATTGCCAGCGGAAAAATGACTGTTTGGTTTAAATGTATACCGTATACTTGGATTTGTTGTGTTGGTATTTTTTTCACTTTGTACGATGGTAAATCATCATTAAACCACAATTTGGGAGAATATGTGTGGAACTTCTTCCAAGCACCTAACAGTCTCAAATCCAAGTATACAAATCGATCGCAACCAAACAAAACACTCACGTGACGGGAGTTTAAAACATTAATCACTCCAAGCTGCACCAAAGATTCACCTTCAACTTGCCAAGTTTGCATGGTATCCATGTATATATCTCTAAGGATCAAGGTATGTCCTATGGATGGGGATGGGATTCAGACCTGAGTCCACCAATCCTACTCAATCGGGAGGTGTTTGGATTCTTAGGGTTTTGTATATTTACCTATACTAATTTTCCATGAAAATCCATTCTTTGTGTATGTTTTCCTCGCAACATTTATCCAATCGCCAGATACAGATCCATCATGCCCACCCTGAAGCCAACAACATACTGTACCTATATGATCATACTGGGATGTCCATGGAAGTTCCTAACTAGTTCGTAAATTGGTTTATAATCTATTTGCTGGACTTACAACCTACTTATATAGGGGTCATAATCCATTTACGAAGTACCAGCAGGACATCCCCCAGTAGGCAATATCAAAAAATAGGGACGATTGGTTGAAATGGCGCACACCGGGTAGGCTTTTTCTTGTGAAAAAATAGAGACCCTCATGGAGGATCATCCCAGGACTTGCGGGTGCACCCCCCATTTATTATAAGCCATGGAATGGCCATTTGGAAGGGGTCCCACGTTGCCCTATCCTTCCGGGGATGATCCAACCCTAGCAGCTCTGAACTCCGCTCGGCGTCTCAGGAACATCCGAAAACAGATGGCTGAAGGTTGCTTGGATTTGTTTAAAGGTTAGTGATTCTTTAAGGCTTAAGGTGTTTTCCAATTACCTGATGAGTAGCTTGGATTTGTTTAGATGAGGTGTTTGTTTACGGATTCTACCATCGTTTAATCACCATGTTTCACCACCACCATTTGGGGAATATGTTCTTTTTTCCAAGCATCCTACAGTCGCAAATCCAAGGTTTGAAGACGGGTGATTTGGTGGAACGTCACATGCGCGATGGCGACATCGTACTCTTCAATCGACAGCCGTGCCCAAACCGCAGAAAGGGGGAAGGATTGACGAGGCTAAGTACGGTGATGAGTCGAGTAGTTTTTGTTTGTTGTAAGTGGAGTGATTATTGGAGTATAGATCCATCCAGCCGTATAGATCCATCCAGTCAATAATTTGAAACAACAAGAAATTGTAACAATCAAACTGATTGTGGATTTGTGTGTTTTTGCTCAACCAAATTTTATCCAGCTTCTTCAATTCGTGACCTGGATGGATTCCCTGGTTGGAGATCACCAACAAGCTCTGAAAAGAACACGACTTGTGGGTTCTTTCACGAGGTCATCACTTAGATTTGCTGTACTTGGCAGATGATCCCATTTAGTAAGTAGTTAGGGCCACCTCCATTAAGATTTCAGCCATGAATTTAGCCATTTGGAAGGGGAATAAATCCAGGTCTTGGAGACTTACTACTGTAACCATGGGTATTAACCACGTATCCAAGGCCTGGGATGATCCTCCAAGTACCCGGTCACCCTGGTGAGGGATCCTGGCTCTCCAATTATCGAGCATAAAAAACCTCGATACAACATGCACTTGTAAGGAGCTGATGAAGGACACCCCAAATCGCACTCCTTCTCTAACTTAAGAAAAACACACAAACGAACAAACAAACTAACTAACTAACAAACAAAAAAATGTAGTACTTGCAAGGAAATGACACATCTTATCATTAATGGATGTTGTTATTAGTTTCATTTACAACTAGTAACTAGGGCGGGCCTACTATACCCTACTCTTCCAAATACCTTCTGAGGATCGGTGTTTGGACCCCCAAATACCTCCTGAGGTTCGGCCTTTACAGTGACCAATTATCTCCTCAGAATCTATTTGGAGGATACTGGGACGCCCATGGTTCTTAGATCCTTTTTAAGTATAGGTTGTAAGTCCCCTAATTAGGTGAAATAAACTTACCAACTAGTTCCGAACTTCCATGGACACCCTAGTACACCATGCATATATTCGGGGAATTCGGATTTTTTCAAGCACTTTTTCGATCGAGAAGCCCCCCTGTTTTTTCTCTGAGGTCTTTGCACAGATTATCTATCATGGCACACCGAGCCAAAGTAATGCCCGGTCGTACCTTTCGTTTTAACGAATGTGTTTGCGCACCTTACAATGCGGACTTTGATGGAGCCTTGACTTGAGCATTGGTTTTTTATTTCCCTAGGATCCAGATGGTGTAAATATGTCCTTAGAAGGGGATTTCCCCGAACCAATCCTATGACCTGGGGATTGGATTGAGACCATCAATCCTACTCTAGGGAGGGGTCTGGATTCTTGGGGTTCCTTGGTGCGTTGGAAGATTTTGTGGGGGCCATCATAGGATCAGTATTTGAATATGAACTATGGAATTTCCGCATTTGACATGCTCGTCGACTCATCGTTGTATATTACATGAACATATACTCACCCTTTGTGATGTGTTCATGATAGCTTTGAGCATGGGATTCCTGCTTTTTTATAGCTAACTTTCGCATATACAATGGAATGAGATAACAGATCAATGGTTGTTTCTGGTTCCCCTTACTAGGTGGTAAGTAGCATATAATCATCCAATTGGCAATATATAAGTGGTATATACTGCCAATTGGGGGATTATATGGTACCTACCACCTGTGAAGGGAACCAGGAAACTCCATTGACCATTTTTTAGTTAGTCCAACCGGCCACCATTGTTGATTTGTTGGTTTATGAGTCTCACCATTTTTTTTCAGGGTTTGGGTTTATCATAATCCAGAAGGAAGCAGGTGTTTCAGCGTGATGGTTGACTTCTAGGGTTACTTGGTAAGCCACCAAATTTCAGACCATTTCAGATATGTAAAAAAACACACCAAACTCAACGTTTTGCCAACAAAACATGCAGGTTTCCCACAGCCGTGCTGCAAGTGAGTCGGTTTTAGGTAGGGGATCCCCCTGAAACTTAGCAAAGATGGTTCAAATCATCCTGCCTGGTGGTTTTTCCTTGGCATCCTGGGAGGGTTTTGTCGTTCAAACATCTGCATCCCAACTTGCTCTAGACATCCAAATTATCCAATAAATACCTCGGGTATGGTGGGGTGATTCCAACATGTAGATCCAACATTACATCCAAGCAGCTCTATCCCATTTCATTTTGTATCTACCCTAAGAATCATTGGATGCAGGGCTCTGGGATCTCCAAACCACCAGTTTTGAGATCCCATGGTTCATAGGGTTTATATACTATCAATCTATTACATGGATTTGTTGTGTTGGTGATTTTTTACGGATTCTACCATGGTAAGCCACCATTAGACCACCATTTGAGAGAATATGTTCACTTTTTCCTAGCATCAAACTACCAAATCCAGGATTATCCCTATTCTACTATCCCTTTTTGCTTAAAATTTCAATCATGATCCCCCACAAAAATCATCCATCAAAACCATCCGAAACATCATAAAATCACCGAGTCAAGTCAAGGTCCCTAAAGCTATTTGGTGGTGCAGTTTTATTAGGTGAGTAGTGACCAAAACACCGGTTTATTTGCTGCATGTAGGGAGTTATACTACCCAGATATATATATATATATATAATATATATATTATAGGGATATAATGATCCCTATCAACCAAGCAGTATAATGGAAAAGTAAGGGAGATATCTAAAGTACTCACCAATTATTTTCTACCGTGAACGGAACGATTTTTCTGGATGAGTTTGGTGGGAAACAAAACATAATCTCAACTGAGCAGAGTTTCCAAAACACTTACTTGAGCAATGAAAAAAAAACCTGGTTGTTTAGGGTATATAGGGGATTATATTACCCAGTCATATAGGGATTATAGCAAACCATTATAAGGATCCCTATTAACCAACCAGCATAATGGAAAGTAGTAAGGGTTTTTTGTCGTGGCTCACTTGGATTTGCTTAGAGTGATATTTTCTACTTCGTACCATGCCCATAGTCTTCCAAATACCTCCTGAGGTAGAAGGTGTTTTAGGATGGTATGTTTTGGGGGTCCAAATAGATACCTCATCAGCTTCGGTGTTTGGAAGCCTAGGGATGGTAAATGAACATTAAACTACTATTTGGGAGAAATATAGTTTTCTAGGTTGTGGTTTCAAATATTTTTTATGTTCATCGCTATTTGGGGAAGATTCCCATTTTGACTAATATTTTTCAAGTGGGTTGAAACCACCAACTAGTTTTCTTTTTCAACCACCTTAAGCAAATCTAAGCTTATGACATTCCATGAAATCCTGCTTGGTTTCATGACGATCCAAACGAGGTCACGACTTGAAGAACTTGATATAGGAAATCTGTTTGCGCATCACTTTTTTCCAACCAACAACACAAATCGCGAAACATAACATGTCGTTTCTTTCCTGATGGTGTTTTTCAAGCATCGTTCGCGTTTCAAACCGCAAGGAGATGAAATGAATATTCACTTACCTCAGACAGAAGAAGCACGAGCAGAGGCGAGCTTAGGGAGGAGCTTGAGTTGGATTTGTTGAAGGTGATATGTGATTTTCTACCATGGCAAATCACCGTTAAAGCACCATTTGGGTGTTTCCAAAGATAGGGGAACCCCAAAATGGATGGTTTATAATGGGAAACCCTATCAAAATGGGATGATTTGGGGGTACCACTATTTTCGGAAACACCCATTTGGGAAATATGCAATTTACCTTTTTTTTCCATCATTGAACTGGCAAATCAAAGTTTATTATATGATGTCATTGTCATTTTTTAGGTTAGGGTGAGTCATCAAAGGATGAATCATCAAGCATCCCTGAGAAATGCCAAACTATTCCATACGTGAAGACTCATGGTTAGTGACTATAGTGTTTAAGTTGTTATGTCATTTGGCAATGGATTAGAAATAACCACGTGGTGCTTGAAAGGGAGGTTAGGATTATAACTCCATTTACAGGGGTTATTTCACTCCAGTTACCTATTTATAAGGCCATTATGTGTAGGTCCATGTTTCTTATTGCTACGTCCGTTTTGGATAGAGAGATCCTCACAAGCTATACCAGGTCCTAGGCGGTTACAAATCTCTAGACATCCAAACACCGAAACTCAGAATGTATTTGAACCCCCAAACATCTCCTAAGGTTCAGCTTTTAGGGGTTCCTTTGACACCGATCCTCACGTTCGGTATGACTGGAGGATGGCTTGGATGTCTAGGGAATATGTCTTATTTTCAAAGCTATTAGCGGAAGATTCTCGTTTTGACTCATGTTTTTCAATTGGGTTGAAACCACCACCTAGTATAACTGCTGGATCTATACCTGATGTTTCATATTTTGTGCTGGACTTAGGATATTAATCTACCATCCCCCCCAAAAAAAAAGGTTTCCAGCAATTTTCGCGCAGATCTGGCACAGTTCCAAGCAAATCAAGATGAGCTCAACATGGGGAGGGGGGAAGGAAAAAACTTCCAAAAACATCCTTTTTTTTGTGGATGACTTAGTCTTTCTGGTTGTTGGGCGGGAATTCCAAGCAAATCCAAACGCCATCCTTTCCCGATGCTTGGTGTTGGTGATGTTTGATACTAAAGCCAACATGTTACGTTGGTATATGTTGAAACCTGTGTTGGGTTCTTTTGTCCAACCTTCAAACAAACAACTCTAAGAACAGTAACGGGGGTTCATTCCAAAAAAGATCCAAACTCATTGGGAGATTTTGTCACCACTAAAGAGGGATACCCGCCTTCTGCGCCGATCCTACCAAAACCGCACCCTGGAGGCTATGCAGTTGATGGGTGTTCGTGATGGTTTGGTAACGCCTAAGAGTGGTGAAGTGGCCATTTGCGCTACGCAGGTCCAGCGGCGTGGTGTGGTGTGTTGCGTTTTGGGACGGGCGGTGCGATTTCGTCCTGCCCAGTCCCGAGCATGTTTAGATACATGCAAACTTCGTGGCAAGCATGGAAGTGATCGCCACTGGATAGGAAGGTTGGCTATAAGATAAATCCCATAGTCTTGTGTTTGCTCGGTTAAGGTGATTGTTTACTTTCTACCATGGTAAATCACCATTCCAACATATTGCGGGATAATATTTTGTTCCAACCACCTAAAGCAAATCTAAGTATTTGGGGATTTTGCATTTTTCAACCAACTTGAGAAAGCCTCTCTAGATATTATGTGATTTATGTGCATGATTTAAATTCTGTATCGAAGAATTTGAGCCGAACCTGACCTACATCCAGATTTAGGTTGAATGAGTGGTTGATCAAAAGTTGAACCTAGAATGGTGATCATGAACACAGTGAATGTAACTCCTCATAATTTACCATGTTATTTTTTGTCCGACCCTGACCATGTCTCATACCAAGGGTGGTGCCCTAGCTGTTTAACCCCTTCCAAGGAGTCCTATCCAGTAAATACCCACTATCTAAGGTGTATTTATGATTATTCAGGGTAACATCCCAAGGGTACCACCATTTTCCCTATGAACGTCACGATTGAATCAACCTTCTTTTCTTCATTTTTCTTCCATCCTGAAGGATTTTCTCACCGGTGCATTTTTGCTGACCCAACGCGATGTCTTCATGTCACGAGACAAGTTCTGCCAGTGCCTGGGCTATGTAAGCTGCCATGGGCCCAAAACTTAAGTCATGATTGGACCGCCCTCAGAAAAAAACGGATCAAACACCAGAAACTCACCTCAGTTTCGGTATGCCTGGATTTGGGCTAGATGCAATGAAATGAAGTGGTGTTTTTGTTTCGATTTCTGTAAGGTAATCACTTTTGCTGTTTGCGTGTGTTTTTGTTCACTTACAGGAGTTGTTCGGATGTTTTTGGTTGATCATATTTTGTTTTGTTTCCATCCCATAGGCATCCAAGTATATGGTTCATCGAGTATGATGAAGGGGGTGTCCTTCCTTCATCACCTCTGATTTTTGGATCCCACTCACGGAGGTTGTTACAGCAAGACCCCTATAGACATACCGTCGCCATCCTCCAGTCATACCGAACGTGAACAACCGGTGTCAAAGGAACCCCTAAAAGCCGAACCTCAGGAGATGTTTGGGGGTTCAAATACCTCCTCAATATTGAATGTTTACCGCACTATATAAACCAATAGGTTGGAAACGAGGTGCGACTCATCCTGATCAACAAGCACCAAGAAGGCTTGGAAAAGCACAACCAAAACACAAAAAAAACATGATGAATGTTCTGAGGTTTGTCTATTCTAGGCATATCTCCAAGTAAAGAGTCTTTTTAATTTGGGGGGGTTTCATCCAGCTTCTTCAATTCGTAACCTGGATTTTTAATTCCCCAGGTCAGGAGGTTCACGTTTTCTCATGGGTCCCAACTTTGACGAGGCCACGACGTGAAGAACCTGGAGGTTGAATAGGCACTCAACTACCAAGCTGTTACACCCCTGAAAATTAACGGCTGGAACCCAAAGTCATGAGGGTTTGGTTCAGATGAGTTCCCTTTTCAAGGCTGGGTGATTTTCAGGTTCAAAAGCCGTTAATTTTCCAGGGTGTTCATCCAATTGGCTGTCATTGAGGTTGTGTTGCTTCCTTTCAGATCCTCAGAATGCAGAGAGTTGGACTCGATGTTTTTTTGGTAATCAACCGCTCCAGGACGGACGTAGGTGGTTAGGGCCACCCCCACTTATAAGATCTTATAAGCCATTTAAGCCGCCATTTGGAAGGGGAACACCCCTACGACTTGCTAACCATGGTTATTAGCCACTTACTAACTGGGATGATCCTCCAAGTAGAACTACAATGAGTTTGACTGCTCTTAATTTCATGCCCCCCCCCCACAAAAAAAAGGTTGGTCAGTGTGGATGCTTTTATTATGGCTATATATGGCTTATATATGGCTTGTCTCACTATGTGCCAAGTTTAGGGAAGGTTGATGGAAATTTCATGAATTCATGGGTGCAAAAGCAGTTGGAATAGTTCCAAAAAAAAATGAAGTAACGAAAGCTTCGCGTGGCTGCGGTTCGAGGAGTCTCGACATCAGCAGCCCGAGCTGCTGGTCCAGCCTCGACGGATAGGCGAATTGCAGTGCCTATCGTTCCTTGCACTGTTACGGAGGCCCAAACAATTGAGCAGTCCACAGTGGCGCCGATCACTCCAGGAAGGGTACCTGTGGCTGGTGGCCAACTTCCACTGGCGGGTGCTGAGCCAAGTGACTTGATCACTATGGCGACAGGCCTCTTCATCCATAATTTAATCGACGGCAAGTCGGCACAAGCCGTGATCATGCAAAATCAAGGCATCATGTATGGCTTCGATGCCCACGTGCATGATCAACGGACGATGAACTTGGTTGAAGCCCTTGAGTTGGCAAACATTGCCTGGAATTCGATCAAGGCCGATCCCTACTTGGTGGCGAAAATGGAAGTTAGTATATAGTTTACAAGTTGGGTTATATTCATGAATATCCCCTGCAAGCTGGTTGAAACAAGTCCCCTAGATGGAGTGAAAACACCCAACTTACTAGCGATCTGTACGGTCACTTCCATGTGACAGTCACCGTTCGTATAAATTCCAGGTGATACCTACCGCGCCTTGAAGATTGGGGTCAGCCTATAGATCGCCAAACATTTCAGTAGTACCTAAAGTGGAGGAATCCAAACCTATATAAGCTAGTATGGATTATGGCTTATGGAAGGGAAACCCCCACCTGCAAAATAGCCCAAAATAAGGTACAGACAGTACCTCCATTTTTTTTGGTACTACTGTGGTTTCAGGGAAAGGTACCTGCATCAATTTTGTTTTTTCACCCCTTGGATTTCTATGTTCTCGCCTTCTTCAATTCGTGACCTGGATGGATTTTGTCCAAATGGAGGTCACGTTTTCAGCCCCTTTCAAAGATCACTTATGGGTCCTTTCACGAGGTCACGACTTGAAGAACCTGGCGTTTTTTTTTGTAAATCCTTCCTACCTACGGATGGACTTCATCATCCACTAACAGCACCATTTTTTTTGGTGGGGGGGAGAAAGGGCTGATGATTGGTCCAAGCTTTTGGACCCAGCAAATTGATCAAAAGCGTTAGTAAGTTAGTAAGCTGGAAGTAACACCCTGGAAGTCCAACATACATTGTTATAGTGTGTTTTTGTTCTCTTTCGATCCACCTTGAAAAAGGGTTTATCATCATCCAAAAGAGAAACCACCAGGTTTACAATGGTTGACTTCGACTTCCAGGGTATATATTCCTATCATCCACTTTGACAAACTTCAGGATGGCTTGGAACATATCGATTTGCCCCCGCCGGCCATTATGAAACCTTGCGAGCTTTGGACTGGGAAGCAAGCCATTAATGTCATGCTACGACCCAATCGACGTGACTTGGGCCTCCAGAGGTTTTGGCGCCTGACTCGGTCGAGATTTGGTGTTTTGATACTTTGATTTTGTGAAAGTTAAATACTGTAGTTAGATGAATGTTTCATAAAGATACAATATGTGTTTGCAACTAGTATTACATCTACATAGTTTCAAGATAAGTGTGTTTGTGTACAATATTCCACATCGTTGTACTTGTTCATATACATGTTTACCAGGATGTTGACCAACCTGACCCCAAATCCTTCGCTGGTTGTTTCTGGAGTTGTTCTGAAAACCATTTTGAAACCACCTGAAGTTTAGAAGTATAGTTTGTTTCCAAGAAGAAATTTGGACATGAAAAATACACAACAAAAAGGCCCAAGGCATATTAGTGAAGGCGGAGTTACTTGTTTTCTGATGTTCTGCAATTCCATTCCTTACTCCACGGAAGTTTAACAGCAAAAGCTCTTGTTTTTTTCCAGACCAAAAGGAAAGGTAACAGTCTTCCAGCCCCATCATGGCTTTCAGGGGCGAGTTGTTAAACTTCAGGGGTGTATTTGGGCAACCCCAAATGTGGTGAACTTCCCCTCCAAAATGCCCTGATCATTCAGTGTTTTCTTTTTTAGGCCTTGGGGAATCTCATATACTCCACCTGGGTATATGTTTGCAAGGTACAGATTGTCGTAATGTCATAGATACTTCACCAAAACTCCCTCCAAGGCCTTCAAGGCCCTAAAATGATGTGAATGACGATATATTATTTCTCGTACATCTATACTCTTCTATACTGGTTAAACCTTATAGAATCATAGAATCCTAAAACGCGCCTAAGCCACTTTGAGATTAGTTTTGAGAGTGTTTGAGTTTACACCCATTTCAATTCCACTAAGTCACTAGGATGTGCTTCCACCCTCCCTTGCCACCCCATCAAGAAATAGCCTTTAATTTCGTGGCCTTACTAAGGGACCATGGTGGTTAAAAATCCCGTATTAAGGACGGCTATTTCCTTGAATTTGGGAGCCAAGGAGGGTTTTTTGGTATTTCTTAAATTCCCATGACCCTCATCGTGTAAGGATTTGTTTCTATACTTCGATTGAAGGTTTGGTACCCCTGAAAAGTCCCAAAGAACCTTCATCACAAGATCCCAAGACTTGACAGTTGCCTAAGAATCCAGGTATAACCGAAGAAAGGGATTACCCGTATACATTCCTATTCTACAAGGATGGGATTGAGACCATCAATCTAGGGAGGGGTCTGGATTCTTAGGGGTTTGCTTGTTTTCAGACTTTGACGAGGTTCCAAAGTCTATGTGAATTTGGAGGTGCCTGAAAAGAACTACACCAAGAAAGGTGGAAGCATGTGCGTAAATGATGGTTTCGTGATCTTTCGAAATTCCGAATTGTTGAGTGGCAATCTGGGCAAGAAAATCTTGGGTGGAGCGAAGAATGGCCTTTTCTTCAGATCCTTGGCAATTTGTCAATTTGGTGGGGCAAAAGTCCTACGGCAGGGTTTGGTTTAGTACCAAAAACATGGCAACGTGACAGAAACATCATGAAATTCTAAGGGTAACCCACCCTAAATAGGTATCCAAATACCTCCTGAGGTTCGGTGTTCTGGACATATTTCTTGGGTCCGGATGTCTCCCGGGTTTTGCAAGCATCGAACTTTCGAAAATCTAAGCCTCCAAACTAAGTATAGTTACTCGCCCTCATGAGCCACCTCATCCTACGAGGATGTCTCAGTATATAAATGGTTGGTAAATGGGTTGTTTCACCTACTTATAAATGGGTATATTGGGGTTATAAGATGTAACCCACTTACTAACCCTTTACTAACTTCCTGGGACATCCTAGTAGGACGAGGTTTCATCACAGAGATTTATCCGAGGAATGTGTGCTGGAAGTGGTTGCAATTTATGTTTCACCAATACCCCAGGTACAACATGAAAATCGCGAATCCCCACAAGGTGGGCCCCTACTAGCTACAACGCCAGTCACCCATTTATTTTCGGCCAAAAATAGTGGTTATTTCACCAAATGAATATCCATGAATAACGATAGTAGGGGCCCACCTTGTACTCACAATCATGGGTTTTGAGGAAGGCAACCCAATGGGAAAATAGCGATTTTTTTTGGCACAGTCTCTAAATTTCAATTTCAGGCTGTGTGTGTGCGCCCAAAACTGCCAGGATACGAGATTGAATACCCAACAACAACAACAACAACAACAACAACAGCAGCAGCAGCAACAACAACAACAACGACAACAACAGCAAAAACAACGACAACAGCAACAACCAACAACCAACAACCAACGAACCAACAACCAACAACCAAACAACCATCAACCAACAACAACAACAACAAACAACAAACAACAAACAACAAACAACAAACAACCAACCACCAACAACCGGCAACCAACGCTAACCACCATACACGTCTGGAAGTCCACAAGTCCACAAAGTCCCACCACCAAATTCGACCGTCCGACAGCGTCCCGCAGCAAAACACTCCTTTCCAGTCGCCCTTTCAAAGGATTGATCCGTGATTGTGGCGCTCAAGCGGCCATGGATTGCATGAGTCGCATCGCCAAAGTGACAAGTCGCTGGTTGATGAATCGCGGTTTTACCATTGGCATTGACGATGCGCCTTGGGTTTTTGTTTGGTTTTTTGAGACTGACATGGCAGTTTGGGTTGGACATGTTTTTTGTGAATGGAAATATTTGGTTACATAGTTTGGTTGGTCATACTTTTGGTTAGAGATATGGGTTTACTTTGGTGAAAAGATATGTATTAAATGTATAGAGGGTTGTATATGTTGTATGGACGTATATGACAGGGCTTGTAATGAATGCTTACTTAGATACAGATCCTTTTACCGTTTACCCCCAAAAAATGATCCAGTACATGGACCACTGATATTCCGGAGTAATAGGGGGTCATATGGTCAGATACATACCTATATGTATATACCCTATTTTAAGAATCCAGACCCCTCCCTAGAATAGGATTGATGGTCTCAATCCCATCCTTAGAATCGGAATGTAGGGGTAATCCCTTTCTTAGGACATACCTGCACTCTTAGGTATATATTAGATGTTTATATATACGTATTTTATGCTTCCTGCATTTACATTGGTGAAGATAATCCATATTCTAGGTATTCCAGAACTTACGATCAAGGTTATTAGTCACTTACTAAATGGGAAGTAGATGTCAAAGTGCTACATCTTGAGTTGCCCCCCTTCCCAGGATTCCAGTGGCAAATGAAGGTTTATATAGTTCGGGATTCCCTACTTGAAATAAGATAATCCTGCTGGCGACTGTTAACTGGGTGAGGGGGGAATCTAAGGGTACCACCCCAGGAAATAAGGCCTTACTGAGGAATCACGGAGGTTAAGTTCTCGTACTAAGGCCTTATTGCAGACTTTTCACGGTGGGGATGGCATTGGGAGGTTACCCTTCGATTGCCATGACATGAGTGCTATGTTTATTTGCATTGATCCCATAAAATGTCAAGCAAACAAACCATATATAGTAACGGATCCTATTTCAAATATTAGCATGATTCATCCCCTGTAGGATGACCATTTAAGGCTAACCACTTTGGGATCATACTTGGTCCTGGTAAAAAGCAGGTGAGGTAGCATATATCCATCGTTTGATGGTTTTTTTTTCTATTCAAAAACACCGAATTTCCAAACAATTAACTAGGGTGTCCAAGGAAGTTAGTAACTCGTTAGTAAGTTGGTTTATGGGACTTCCAACCTACTCATATAGGGGTTATAATGCAGTTACTAAGTATCATGGACACCCGAGTAAGGTTCTCCGTTACAAAAAATCGCGTCAACCTTTTCTGTTTGGAAGGTCAATTCGGAGTATGGCCAGGGTGCCGGTCGCGTCTCCGTGGAGAAGCAGCGCATTACGGAAGAGAAGTACGGAGCGGTAGCACAATACATCGGTCAATACAACGCAGGCGACTGAGATTGAGAAGATCAATCAAAGAGTTTTCCAACACATCCCTGAAGAATGCCCCCTTAAGCAACAGTTTGTGAAGGAATTTCTTGCTTTTGGGAGTTTGGAGGTACCTAATTCTTCAGGGGTATGTTGGGGTTCTCTTAGAATTAAAGTTCTATACATGAGGGCTAGTTAGAAAGATGTTAACCAGTTAACCCCTTCAAAGCCTACTTAGGCCCTAATATGTTTTTTAATACGATCGATATATGGCATAATTGGTTGACTTTTCTTATGGGATCAATGTGGGTAAACCGACCACTCATGTGGAATCTTTAACCCACCTTGGTTGGCTGTCAGGCTTCCCCCAGGAAATAGCGAAGCGGGCAAGGGTTGAAATGAAACCCAGCATTGTCCCTTAATTTGGCGGTACTTGGAGGATCATCTCAGTTTGTTAGTAAGTGGTTAGTCAAGGGAGATACTTCTGCTACAACTATATAGATCAACCCGATCCTTGTGGGACTTACGATCACCATGGGTATTAACCACGTATCCAAGTCCTGGGATGATCCTCCAAGTAGGGCCATATCTCTTGGGAATTTGGGGGTGTGCTACTGGGGGCTTGAAGCCAGCGCGTCTTGGTTGTTTGTATGGTCTTCCGGTCATGCCGCGGCTAGATCAATCAGGATGACTTATGATTCATGTCACGATTGTGGGTTTTGTTGCCATAAGCTCACTTAGTGGTTGTCACTTTTGGTAACGCTTTCCTGGCAATTCTTTGTGACCTTTTGTTTTAGATGATTTTTCGTGAGCGTTTCAAAGGTTGTTGGTGACCTCCAACTATTTGGAAATGATTAAAAGGTCACAGTGAATCACCTCATTGGTTTTTTTCCCCCCTAGACATCCAGGGCCACCGAAACTGAGAAGGGGGCATCACTGGATTCCCAAAACATTCACCTAAAGCACCGCCGTTCACCGCAGTTTCGGTATGGCTGGATGTCTAGGGATTACCCTCTTTGAAACTAACAGATCTAGCAGCGAAAGCACCTGAAAAGGATGGTTGAAATATCAGATATATTGTGAACGGAATTTGATGTCCTTCCCTTTTTGAATCATCCGGAGTTTCCTCCAAATTCTTTTAGGGAAATGAAAAAATATCATGAATTGCCTTGGGTTTTTCTTCCCTCCCCAGGTACCTTGGAGAATAAACCTGGCTGCAACGCGGAGCAAACCTTGGAAGCCTTGGTGAATGGTGAATTGGGACGCATCCGCGATTTGGTCGGAGGCGCCGAAGAGGAAAATGCTGGTGAAGTCAGTCCTGTTACATTAGATCGACATCCATTTGGACCTCCTTTTTTTCTTCAAAGATTTTTTCAGGGGTTCCTTTGATTCATACCTTATTATACTCACCAGGTATGACTGGAGGATGGCTTGGATCTTTAGGCTTATATAGTTTCCGTGGTTTAGATTAGTTAAGTTTCTTGTTCGACTTCGATGCCCAACTCACCCGAGACGTGAAACATGTTGGAACTTTGAAAAAACGTGGGAAAACTTCTTTATATACCATCGGGCAAAAATTTCATCGCGGCTCAAATCATCCAAACTATGTACCTCCTGAGATTGTTTTCTTGGTATTTGTATATGTTTTTTGGGTAGTGTCAAAAGTCTTTCTGATCATTTTTGATATTAAATTTTGGATTTCTAGGTAAAGTGATTCCAGCAAATTTGACCTTGACCCTTTGCTGTTTCCCATGACTCACGTATCTCACGTTGTGTCAGGTATGTGCGAAGAGAAGCTGGCCTTTTACAACAAGTCTCTTGTCGCTGCGGTAAAATCTGATTTACATGATCTTGGGATCTACATTCCATGTGATTGCTATATTTACCTACATTTAGTTGATTCTCTGGGCAAATGTAAGTAAATACACCATACATGGATCCTCACTTCGCAAAAAATCGGTAGCCTCTTTCGGGAATGATCACATGCCCCACCAAACGGGAAAAAGAATATATCATCATCTTCAGAAGTGCCGTTTAGAACGGGAGGGGATAGGATGATTCGTTCCCAGCTGGGTGAAATCACCATGAAAGAAGCACATCAAATGCCGCAGATGAAACTTTTCCTCCAACAAATTTGATCTTGTCCCGACCTGGCGACCAAGAATAGCAGTGAAGGAAAGGGGCCCTTGTTGATCGCAGGGGAAAAAAGCTGGCAAAAAGCTTCATGCACAATTCTGAAAGCCGTTTTGTGGAAGGTCTAATGACCTAGTTGACCATAGTTTTTTTTTTTCTGACACATGCGTTTTTTTATTGGTTCATGACATGACTTTCTACCATCCGTCAGAAAAGTCCATAAGGGATCTAGCCATCTACAGTGCGTTTTGTTAAGGTTTGACTTATTTCATGAGTTTTCTGTCACATGACGTTCTACCATGGGAACGATCATCACCATGGAAATCTCCAGCATTTTCTGAGATAAAAAACACTCTCATGGCCTTTTTTCTAGGCAAGAAGGGTGGTACCCCAAAAAATTCCCCCATGGTCCCATGAGAATCTAAGGGGGCTCAACTTGCCTGGTGGTTCCTCCCCGCAAGAAATAAGACCACATATAGTAGCGGTTAATAGCTGGGTGGTGGTTTCAAACATTTTTTTTTTCACCCCTACTTGGGGAAGATTCCCAATGTGACTAATATTTTTCAAAAGGGTTGAAACCACCAACCAGATAAGGCTTTATTTCTTTGGGGGGGCTGACATGTTGGGGACTGGGCTGTGGAATGAGTCGTGATGAGCATTCATTTTTGCAAAATTCGATGACCATTTTTTCTTTGGCTAAAATTTCCGAGCAATTCGGGTCGCAACGGGTTGGTGAGGGTGCTTCGCACCTACCAGTAAGATAGGGAATAAAAACTACTGGTAATATCAAGATGATTGTAGGCCATGAAATCAGAATCGGACCAAGCTGTAAAAAAGAATGTCACACATAGTTGATTTCACTGCTCTTCTGCT
Organism: Breviolum minutum Mf 1.05b.01; assembly: GCA_000507305.1. NCBI lineage: Eukaryota > Dinophyceae > Suessiales > Symbiodiniaceae > Breviolum > Breviolum minutum. The sequence goes on from DF239349.1 coordinate 38,556, forward strand.
TCATTTGATCTTGTGATCATTTTTTGATTGGAACCAATCATTGAAACTTTCTAGGGAACTTTTTCCTGGGAAACACCCCACTTTACCATGAAACTAGATTATCATGAAACTAGATTGCTTAATTTGAACACCCAATAGTGGAAGTAATTGGTAGCCAAGTATCATGGAATGTCATCTTGTGTCAATGGTTGTTTCTGGTTCCCCCTAACAGGTGGTAGGTAGCATATAACCCCCCAAAAGGCAATATATAAGTGGTATATAAGTGGTATATACTGCCAATTGGGGGATTATATATCCCCTACCACCTATTAAGGGGAACCAGAAACCCCCCCATTGATTGTATGTTTTGTTGCTAAGGCCTCGCATTATGGCCACGTGTGGCTCTAAAGGCTCTCCAATCAATTTGTGTCAAATGATGGCCTGCGTAGGACAGTCTCCTGGATCTGTCAACAAATGGGAAGTGGTCAGATGTGGGAGATGGAAGGGGGGGAAGTTGAGAAAAGAAACGCAAATAAGTGTTGAAATGATATGTCCTGTCTATATATGATTATATATCCTAAGGCCCTATGAATCAAAGGATCTCAAAACTGGTGGTTTGATGGAGATCCCGGCCCAGAACCCTGCTATACAGAGTCAAACCCCTCTTTTTTGGAGAGTCCAATGATTCTTAGGGCATATTACAACTGGAAGTCCTCGCCACCATTGTTTTATTTGGTGGTTGCTCTATGATGCTAAACCCAAAGCCTTGAAAAAATGGTGGTTGGATTTCTAGGGCAGAAACCGGGAGGTGAAAAACGCCCACATCCAGGGCCACCTGCTGAGAAGGTGTCATTCGGACCCACAAAAATATATCTAAAATACCGAACCTCAGGAGATAATCTAGGTGGTGGTTTCAAGCATTTTTTATCTTCATCCCTATTTGGTGAAGATTCCCATTTTGGGCTAATATTTTTTCAGATGGGTTGAAACCACCAACCAGTAATTGGATGCTTCGGGAAGACGATTATATTTTGCCAGCGTGATTCAATTCATCGCCTGTTCATCCCCTTGAAAGGGTCACCAGCAACCCTTGAAAGGCAATGGTCACGGAAATGCATCATCCCAAAAAGGAAATGGCAATGGAAAATGAACATGTTCATTTTCAATAGGCATACCCTGCATGGAACTAACACAGCACCTGTAGTTTTCACATACTCTAAACTACTAGAACCATGATCATATTATCCCAAAGACAGCTAAGAGCTTTTCCCAAAATTAATTCAAGCCTAAACTTGTTCGGAATCATGCATTCAAGCATATTCAATCCAAATTGTGAAATGCAGCTTTGACCTTTGGACTCCTCTTCATGTGTATAGTGTCCGCTGTATCTTGGCCCTAGCGCTTGAGCTGATGTGGTAACGCTTAGTCGAAAACCTGTGCGGGTTCCATCCTCTTTGCAGAGCTGTTTGGGCCCCGGGATTTCACAGTGGTAGCGGAGCTGAAGTTTCTTGGACAGTTGGAGGTGAGTCTTTTGGGCAAGCGGTTCTTGGCGGTGATCGGGCCTTGAGCATTTCTGGTCTACCAAGAGGAGATCGGGCTTGTGCATTCCTAAAGATCTTTGCGGTGATCGGGCTTGTGCATTCCTTTGACCTCTTTGCGGTGATCGGGCTTTCTGGCGTTGAGATCTCCGTGAAGGACAACCTGGTGGTGGTGGACTTCGCCGTGGATTACCTGGACGAGAACTTGGTGTGGACTACATCGTCTTGAAGTTCGACGAGATGGCGACTGAGGATGATGGCAAGAAGGGAGGAGCCTGGTCAGAGTCAGGCTTTGATGCGTCAATCCCCGTTTGGGATGGGCGTGCCGATAGCTTGAGGGAGTACAAGAGGACGGTCCGTTGGTGGCTTTCCAGTGTTGATCTGGAACGGACCCGGTTCTTTAACCTTGCTGCTCGGTTTGCCATGAAGCAGCGTGGGAGTGCTCGTTTGTGTGCATTGGAGTTTGATCCCAAAGACTTGGAGTACCAGCCGGGGTGAAGGTGCCGGATGTTGAGACAGGCGAAGAGTTGGTGGTCAGGACCGTGGACTATACCTGCGGTGTTTGGAAGATCATCGAGGCCTGGGAGAACATGGTTGGTCGCACAACTACTGATAAGAGAGGTAAGTTGAGGGATCGCTTCTACACAACCTTGAAGCGGCCACCTACTGAGAGTGTCACAGCCTTTGCCTTGAGATATCGGACGCTGATTGCAGAGATGAGAGCAGAAGGCATTGTGATCGACGACAAGGAGGCGGCATGGTTCTACAAGACCAAGCTTGGACTGTCGGAGATGCAGAAGCAGATGCTGGAGACAACACTTGGAGCTGACAGTGAAGACTATGTGGTCTGCGAACGTGAATCTATAAGGTTGTTCAAACGAGTACATGCCGGAGGAGTTCCCATGCAAGGACCAAGGAAGCCTCTTTCCTTGGCCAGTTTCACGCAACGACGTTTTGATCCAAGATCACATGAACGTCGACATTTTTCATCGGCGGCGAGTACGGCATCTTCGAACAATTCGAGTTGGAGTCGGAAGAGCCCCAAGTCAGTTAATGTCAAGGACGATGGCGACCATGGTGAAGATGAGTCGCTTCTTCAACTTCAGACCGAGGTTGAGTGCATGGCGGCGGAGTTGGACGAGTTGGCAGAGCAGGGACTTGATGAAGGCGAATTGGCCGGCCTTGAGGAAACCTTAGATAGTGCAGTTGAAGCCCTGGTGACCATGAAGGAGGCCAAGTCGCAGATCGCTTCGCTCAAGAAGGACAGAGGGTTTAAGGGTCCTTCCAAAGGATCGAGCAAAGGTGGTCATGAGTCAGGTTGCTTTGCCTGCGGATCCAAAGGTCATTGGAAAGGTGACCCGTCATGCCCCAAGAGCCGTGGAAAAGGTTCGAAGGATGGAGGAAAAGGAAAGGGTCAGAGCAAGAGTTCTGGGAAGAGCTATTTCAAGAAGTATGCGGACAAGGAGGCTCATACCATGGAGGTGCAGGAGACCAACATTGTGGACTTCTTGGCGGAGATCCCCATGGCAGAGCCGGAGGTGACCTTCAATGAGACGGTGACCGTGCATGAGATCAACGTGGTGGAGTCAGGGTTGAGAGAAGCCCTGGCGACTTCGGCTGCAGGAAAGCAGCCCCAGCACTTGGAGATGGACAAGATGTACATTGCCGCGGTGGACAGTGCTTGCAACAGGTCTTGTGCAGGCAGTGTGTGGCTGAGGACGATGCTGGATGCGTTGGAGTTTGCCCCCGAGTACATTCGGAAGCTGGTGGAGAAGAAGAACGAGAGTGAGCGGTTCAGGTTTGGCAACGGTGGAGTTTTGATATCTCACACCCGAGTTCGGCTACCGGTGCTTCTACTTGGTCAGGTCGTGACGGTGTGGATCAATGAGATTCCTTGCGATTCCTTAGGTTGTCTCTTGGGCAAGGACTTCATGGAAGCGCTGGGCACGGTGATTGACTTCTTAGGCAAGAAGATGATGCTGAAGCTTTTGGACGATGAGAGATCAAGCTTCAGAAGATGAAGGCCGGACATTTTGCTGTCAATCTCTTGCCCATGTCGTTGTCTGTTTGGCCTTGCACTAGGGAGCAGCCATGGATTTCAGTTGGTGTTGGAGGTGTTTGTGAGGTTCAAGTAGAGAGTAAAAGGCATTGGATATTGAACAAGCTCAAGACGCCTAAGACTCGGCACGACTCAGAGTTGAATGTGGTTGAGTTCTATGTGCCGATAGACGTTTCCAGCTCGAGTGTGTCTGCTGAGACCTCAGTACCTTTCTCTGATGCCCAGAGACGAGACCTCAACCTTTTGTATGGTATGGCGTCGCATGGTGGTGAGGATGGCACATCGCCGGAGCTGGAACCGACAAGGCCAGCTGCTGTGGATCTTGCAGCGAGCCTTTCTTCGTTACTTGCCGATGCCCCTGCCGGCGGTGACGGATGTTTAAGAAGCAGGCCCTGGAGATGGTGAATCGAGGAACGTGGCCGAGGTCTTGGCATCTGAGATGCTTGGACGCGATGAGCTACAACCTGGCGAACCTCAAGGAGTTGATCCATCTTCGAGGACAGCAAGGATTGGAGCTGTCTTTTCTGGAGGACGGTCAGATCCTGATGGCAGTGCAGACGTTGAAGAAGAAGCCGAAGAAGGTGGTGGAACACGCTCTTCTCCAAGAACGACGTCGCCTGGAGGAGCTGGGCGGAACCCAGAGGAAGAAGAGGATCGAGGAGCTCATTGGGCCGAGAGGAGGGCTTCCAAGGCTGAAAGGAGAGTTGCAAGAGCTGTGCGTGCTGTGCAACGTCGACATCAACGAGGACATGACGGTGGCCAAGCTGACCGAGTTGCTGAAGCCCATGATCGCAGCCTTCAAGGGAACAGGCGAGCTTCCACCAACCAGGGTGGAGGTGGCCCAGGCCAAAGCCGTGGCAGCACGGAAGTCAGCAGCGAAGCCAAAGCCAGCTCCAAAGACATTGGCAGTGCCCGTATTGCAAAGCACTCCCGTGACCGTGGAGCCTCTCCCACCGGATCACCAAATGGACCCACGGGTGGCACGACAGATCATGGCTATGAGGACACTGATGGCTCAACATGCGGAACCCGGAGCAGAACTAGATCCCTGCATAAATCCCATTCTTCAGGTGGAAAGTGCTCAGGAGATGATGAGCATGCTCAGCGAGGCAGCCGAGACGGTGGACAGCATGAATTGGGAACCCGACTACGCAGCCAGAGCCGAGTTCTATCAGCTGAGCTGGACACCGACCTGTAGCTGGTGAGGAGACTGTCGAGTCAGAGGTCCTGGACTATGACGAGGTGATTGAGGCTGAGGAGACATCGACGAGCCCTACGTCACGGAGGAGTGTGGCTGAACCAGAGCCTGAAGAGGAGTACTATTCCCCTCGGCAGAGCATTGGCCGAGTGGGGAAGACTGCAATGAGTAAGCTGAAGCCTGGTGTGCAGCAGCAGATTGCTCAAGGTCTGAGGAAGAGTCAGAGGTTGGAAAGAGCATTGGGTGCTTCTTCATCTTCGGTGCGTGAGGCCTTGGAGGTGGAGAATGACCGGGTGCTCACTCAGGCGGCCTTAGACCCGGAACCCTTGATCAGTGATGTCTTCCTACCAGTGAGTCCGGAAGCAGTTCGTGAGGCCTTGGTGGTCGAGAAGGGCATCAAGTTCCTCAAGAGGGTAGACCCTGATCAGTATCCTGGGAATCCCAATGGTATGAAAGACTCATGGGCAGTTGGTAGATCTGGACGTTGGATTTGCCGGTATCATTGTGTTCCAAGGCGGAGGATGTACACCCCTACGGCTGGCAGTTTGGTACCCTATCTCCCTGAGGAAGCCTTCACTGGTGTACGTGTCACGTACTTGGATCAAGGTGGACATGAGCTATGGGATGACTTCAGGAGGCATCCTCGCCCCTCATTGGTGCATACTTGGACTGGATGCACATGGTTTGAGCTCAAGGAGGGCTATGGACCACCTGAGTGGGGTGATCATCACTTCACCAATGAGCAACGGTTCTGCATCTGGAATGAGGGCAACTACAACCTGGACACAGTGGAACCTATACCGGAGATTGACATGCCTCACAGTGGACCTGGCACTCCGATTTCGACCTTCATCTGCCCTTGTAATGGTGGTGCTTGGCAGGAGGTTGAGAGGAAGGTACCTTCAAATTGCAGGATCATCCCGAAGTACTGCCATTGGCTATGTGAGGAGGCAGCATCAGTGGTGACGATTGTGCATCATCAACTGGCACGAGGTGACGTTGCAGGTGGACCAGCACTCAAGGAGCCGGAGTTCACCATGGTTGGCGGCCAACGGTTGGCGAGATCTTCACGGACATCGAACCAGTGAGGAAAGCAGCTGAGAGAAGAGGTCATAAGACGATGCCCTCTATGTCCCTGCCTGACTATGACTTCTACAAGAGCGAGGATCAGCTGCGGTGCCAAGGGCAAGTCAAGAAGAAGAAGCCGTACTGCTTGGTGGTGGCTTTCCCGTGCACTGTATGGAGTCCTTTGCAACGGATTGGTAGAAATAAGCAGGCCAAGCTGGACAGGTTGAGGAAGAGACAAACCGCAGAGAGGAGACTCGTGAGGTTCTCTGTGGTTATGGCAAGATCTCAGCTGGAAAAGGGCAAGCACTTCGTGATTGAGAACCCAGCACCAAGCTTGGCGTGGAAGGTGTGTCCCGAGTTGAAGGCCTTGATGTCAGATGGCAGGCTCTACACGGTGACCTTCGATCAGTGCATGCTGGGACTGAAGGGTCCTTCGGGGGGCCTACATCGGAAGAGGACGACTATTGTGACGTCCTCGAAGGTCCTGGTGGACAAGCTACGCAAGTATCGGTGCAATGGAAGTCATGTTCACGAACCCGTCATTGGTGGAACCAGAGTCACCAGAGCTGCAGGTCATTACCCTCCGAGGTTGGCAAACCTCATCGTTCAATGCTTTCCATAGCAGTCAAAGGGGTTCTGAGTCCATCGGCTCTGACTGGAGTTGCGGCTGCAAATCTTGTACTGGATCCCTTACGCCTTCTGGCTGTACAACTCCACTTCCAGCTGCACTTTGCTCAGGCTTCTCCGGCACGCCCTCTAGATGAGGCACATTGGCTGGGGCTGCTCGTTCTCCAACACGACCATCGACTCCTCCTGAAACCTGTCTCGACGTCGGTGTCAAAGATGGAGGGGCCACTGAAGACCTCCTCGAGCCTGTAGCTTCCATAGGATACGGAAAGGGGAATCTCGCCTTCAATCCGCTCTGGCTCTCACCAGACTTCATAGAAGATCCACTGCGCTGTCCTGGTAGTGGGGGAAGTTGCGCAAAGTCTCCAGCTAACTTCATCACCTGCAGTAGGAGTCTCCTTCTGCTTCTCCAACCATCGCCTCATTGGTGGTCTGGTTGTCTTGCAACTTCTGCTCTTCCAAGCCCAGGAACACCACGTCGCGGAAGGCAAGCTACCGAGACGATGAGGAGAGCTCTTTCAGAGGGAGCAAAGAGTGAACGGGCAGCTAAGAGAAGGACTATGGGATTGGATGCTTTGACGATTGAAGTGCTCAACACAGAGAATCCTACACATCCCTTGGTCTTGGCAGTGCAGCAGTCGCAGTATGATCTGGAGCATGGTAAAGCTACAGTGGATGACTTTGGCAGCTGGGATGGCAGATGGCCGTTCTTAAGCCGGTTCCAGCACGAGGCAGTTCAAGATGGTGGACTGAGTCTTCCCACGGCACCAATGAGGTCATGGCAGCGACATCTCACAAGGAGATAGTGTGGAGTCAGCTTTCCCCGGAGAGGAAGCAGACATACCAGATGGCTGCAGCTGATCAGTGGGGGAAATGGATTGAGCACAACGCCATAAAGGTGATGTCCATGAACGAGAGCCGAATGGTTCGACAAGAGTTGCAGAGACGAAAAGAAACAGAGCGGATACTCAAGCCGAGATTCGTACTAACAGACAAGAATTCATCACTTCGTACGGATACTAATCCGTTACCGGAAAAAGCAGCTGCTAGACTCATAGTCCCAGGGTACAAGGATTTAGCAAACCTAAAGGGAGAGCTACGTAGAGACAGTCCCACGGGTTCAAGAATTGCTCAACACATCATCCTGTCCTTGGGAGGTCACTACAAGCATTGGTCCCTACTTGGAGCCGATGTTCGCGCAGCGTTCTTGAAGGGTGACGAGGGAGTTGTACATTTCAGCACCAGACGGACGCAGTGGACCCACAGTACCTCTTGGTGAAGGATGTTTGGCAAAGGTGCTGAAGGGCGTGTTCGGATTAGCTGATGCTCCCCGGGAATGGTATTTGCGGCTAGCTAGAGAGCTGAAGGATGAGAAGTGGCAGATCAGTGCTATTGACGGTGCTCTTTGGTATTACCGAGGTGGCCAAGATGGCGGTGAACTTAAGGGCGCTATGGTCGGGCACGTGGATGACCTACTTCTCCTTGGTGATCAAGATGCCAAGGAGAGCTTGCTACGCTTGGGGAAGACGCTTGGTTTTGGCAGCATTGAGGAGGAAGATTTTCAATGGTGTGGCAAAAGGATTCGAAGGGATCCTACTACTAAGGAGTTGGTGATTTCTATGCAACCGTATCATGCACAGCTGACGCCTGTGGTGATGAGCCGAGAACGACGGAAGCAGCTGGATGATCCTTTGACGGCCTATGAGGTGAAGAAGTTGAAGGGCATCTTGGGCAGCTTGCAGTGGCTGGTGGCACAGCTACGATTTGATATCGCATTTCAAGTGAGTTCCCTACAAGGTGAAACACCGACGGTTGGCACTATGTTGAGAGCTAACAAAGCGTTGCAGGATTGCAAGAAGGACGGCGACTTCGAGATACGCTTCAAGGATGTGAATCCGTACCTCGGGGGGATCCTTTCTGTGACCGATGCGGCGCTTGGCAATGTTGATGAGAAGGGCTCACCAAATGTTGGTGTTGGTGAGAAGGTGCACAGTCAGTCATGCTATGCAGTTTTGTTGGCAGATGAGACGTTGGTTGGAGGCAAGAAAGGCAGCTTCAACTTGATTGACTTTAGGAGTCACAGGTTGCAGCGGGTGTGCAGATCTTCGTATGCATCTGAGACCTTAGGAGTTGAAGAAGGTTTTGATGCAGCCGAACTATGTCGTGGATTTCTTGCGGAAGCTATTGGCATCAATGTGAGTGCTAAGAGCGCATGGATGGATATCTGCAAGGTCCCGCTGGTTGGCGTGACGGATGCGAAGGATACCTACGATCGTGTCAGTCAAGACACGGGGTTTGGCACGCATGCTTCACGGTGGCGAATATCAGACAGACCCTACGAAGGCCGAATACAACTATGAGATGGACGGCAACAGCAAACATGTTTGTCGATGCTGGCACAAAATGGATGGATGGAAGCCAGTTGAGACAAGTGTTGAAGAGCGGTGAATGGAGCATCGAGTACAACCCAGAGTACACGAAGCAGACGTTCAAGAAGAAGAAGGAAGCAGAGTTGGTTGACAAACTACCTGGAAGAGAAGAAGGAGCGCAGGACAAGGGCTTGATGCAGCATGCAAGGCATTTGAGCGAGAGTCCGGGATGGCATATGGTGGATAGCATTGGTGTGCATGTGGCTCATAGTGCGAAGAGTTTCCGGAGTCCTACACCAAGGTTCTGCCTGAATGAGTTTCCATGTCGGACAACACTTGCAGAGTTCCGTACTGGAAAACTGCCGGTTTGGAGAGTTTTGGAGGAAGGTGTGGATCTGAAGAGTTTGAATAACCTTACGGAGATCTTGCCCAATCGGGCGAGATGTTTGGTTTCCTTCTTCCACAAATCTTTCCAAAGCAGTCCAAAGGCCACATAAAAATACAGCAGCTGTGAAATGCAGCTTTGACCTTTGGACTCCTCTTCATGTGTATAGTGTCCGCTGTATCTTGGCCCTAGCGCTTGAGCTGATGTGGTAACGCTTAGTCGAAAACCTGTGCGGGTTCCATCCTCTTTGCAGAGCTGTTTGGGCCCCGGGATTTTGACACAAATAGCTCATTCAAACAGATTCCTAGAAACACAACCTGGAGTTTTACATGGCTACTGAAAATAATCGTGTTTCTTATATACTGTGAATTGTTTAAGGTGTTTTTTTTATTTTCTGTACCACTGTACCACGGTAAACCATCATTAAATCACCATTTGGGAGCATAATGTTTTACCTTTGCCAGGCATTTTGAATAAATCTAAGTCTTACATAAACGTATATATAATATATATATATTATATATAATCTACATATTTGAATATATGTATTGTATACTGTACATCATCTAATTTGTCATCATCCCCACCTTTTCCAACTGGATCATCTTTGACATTCAACCCATCCAGAAACAGAAGCCCCTTTTGATCAAAAAACGGCTGGTATCTAAGGCAGAATGTGGGTGGGCAACGCATCAAAGATGGCTTTGTAAATCGAACGTTACCACATTTTGCCAAGGGCAGTCGTGAACCAAAAGCCCGTGGATTTGTACAAAATTCCTTTTACAGTGCCTCGGCGACTCAGAATTCGAAGAATGGGCTCTTGATGTTGATTTAGTAGGGGTCATGGCTTCTGACACAATCACCATATAGCTGAGTAGTATTTCCTCCCCCTTTACGACAATAACCAGCAAGTGTGAACTGAGCGCTGCTGAGTTCAGTTTCATCCCAAGTAGTTCCAATGATGTTACAATGATTTTGCGGATGTATTTCAAAGAGGCAGGATTGAACATCTAGGTGGTTCGAAAATTTCTCACCATCTGTACCACATATTATGTTCAACAATTGATATCATGTTCAATAAATAAGTCAATATCTATATATATAGATAAAATCATCATGAATCATTGTGTGCTTGGCAGCAGTGGCAAAGAAGACTCCTTATGGATGGCACTTGAGAAAGTATATAGTGACTAGGTGGTGGTTTCAAATCACCAACTAGAAAATATGTACGTTGTGGCATAGACGATCCATACACTAATGTAGGATGCTAGCTATCAACAGTACCACTAGCTATCAAATGAAGGGGGATCTCACAAGCTGTGTACACCAAATCTTCGGGGCAAACCTCAAACGATGTTGTTTAGATTCCTTGTTGCTTCAAGAGTTTATATACATACACATTATTTTGGCAAAGCTTTGGTACTGTGTGTGTGTGTGTTAACCTGAGCCTTTTGGGTTGAACGTTTTTTTCATGTAAACTCCAAAAACATCTAATAGCAGGGCCCGGACTTGCATTAAAGTTTGCTAGATATCATTTCAAGAAAGATCTTATAGACTGCGTAGGATTTTCCCAAAGGTTTTTTGAGGATCTATTTTTGAGCTATAATTGATCAACTCCCAACTGCCCCATCACTGGACATTGTTTGTGTCCTTTCTTCATTCCTGATGATCTCTGGAAGTAAAATTGGTGAGTGCACCCCTGAAAACTAACATGGCACCAGAAATTAGACCCCAGGAAAACGAAATTCCAATTCTAAACCATCGTGTTTTTTGGATCCGTATTTAGTTTTTGGGGCCTACTCCTACAACATCATACAACACCCACATAATCCCTTCTATCAGTTGGTTCTGTCAAACATATTGATGGTAGAGGTTTAGGGTTCTTTATCTCATCGAATTTGGATTTGTTTCAGGTGATTTTTACGGATTGTACTATGGGATTCATCACCATGAAAAACCACCATTTGGGACAATATCTTTTAATTATTTGTTCCAACCACCTTAAGCAAATCTAAGCCAAGCAAGCTAACCTGACTCTTGGGGAGATGACCAAATGTTTCGGTCAGATATGACTCAATGAATAATCTCACATGCACCTGGATACATCTCTTCTTTTACGGGCTGGGTGATAATCACCCCTGGGAAAACCGTTTTGACCTATGGGCTTTCGGAGGTGAGTCCAACCGGAGAGGGTCAAACCCTCCAACCAAAGAATCCCACACACTATCGTGTGGGTCTTGTCGAAACACATTTTGGGCTGTGGAATGAGTCCCTGATGAGCTGAATCATTTTTTGCAATATTTAGATGAGCATTTTTTGCGTTTTCGCTAAATGTTCTGAGCAAAGGGTTTTCAACGATTGATTAAATAGGTGCCCACCAAGCCAGCCATTCAATCATTAGGGGATTGTTACAATCCAAGTAATGACTATAATGTACTCATAGGGGTCTTAACTCGCCCTGTGTTGCGAGTTGAGCACCTTCACCAGGGAAGTTTTTTTTACCATCAAACAAGCCTCAAATCTATCGGTCACTCGTTTTCTGCCTCCTCCAGGTGGTTTGGAAGCTCCAGAGTTTTTCTTCCATACCATGGGAGGACACCAAAGTCGCACGAAAAATGCACCGGGAAAGCACACAACCAACAGTTTTAGAAATGTACCAAAAATGCAGAGATTCTGAACCTGATAAATAGCCGGCTATTTTGGGGGGGGTGGGCAAACTTTTCATTACATAAGCCGTATTCATACAGCTTATAGAGGTTTTCATACCTCCACTTTAGGTACCGGAAACTTTTGGTGAAAACACACAACCAACAGTTTTTCAGGGAGGCACCTTGTAAAAAGTTGGTGAATCAAAACTTTCCTCAGACGTGACCGATTGGAAACACCGTTGGTTCGTTGGTTGATGCAAATAAGACTGGTTAATACACGACATTACACTCAATGATGATGTAAATGATGAAATCATGAAAAGATATTATACATATATACATATATATATATACCCGATGTTTTCTTTTGTGTGTCAAGCGTGGTGCCAAACAAAATCATTCCAAAAGATATAACAACACCAAGAGGCATAAATGTCTTCCTATTTCTTTTGAAAGATCCAGATATAAAAGGTGGCCCCCAATAGATAGATCCTAATAGTTATAAATAGAGTTATAACCTATAAATGGCCTTCTAAATGGGTAAATCGGGTTATAACCCCTATAAGTAGACCTATAACTCCATTCTAACTCCACTTATATCTGGTAGGGGCCCATCTTGTATACATCACACACATGGTAAACCTTTTTTGGCATTCTTCTGAAGGCCTGTAGCTCCAAAGGGTGATACGAAACCAAGAGGTACCATACCATGGAACCTGAACATGACAGTGTGTCTTTCCACAGTCCTGTTCATTTGTTTTTTTGGGTTTCAGAAACTGTTTGTTTGGCGAAATCTCGGTGTTTTCAATGGAGATGTTTGAAAACCTGAGGGCCAACAGTCCCCTTCTCAAAGCCAACATCTTGTGATGAGGTTTCTTAACAAACAAATCCCTGGAGTCTAGAGTAACTGCTGAATGGCGTTAGGAGTGCAATTTTTGGTTTTGATAAGAGTCAACAGTGCTGAAGACCTCTCCGTTATGTTTCTCCAGGTGCATGCAAGTCTCATTGTCTAAAACTAGTTGGCATAGGTGGACTGAATTTGATGAAGTACTCACATCACGCTGTTGTTTTTTGAGATTTCCAGAATTCTACTTAACTTGTTGTTTCATGTTGATCCTGCTTAAATTTAACATGTACTCTGTTAAAAGTATGATATTATCAAAACAAACATGCTTTCTTGAAAGTTAGGATCTCTGTATTTCAATATATATATTATATGTATGTATATGAATCACCTGGTTACCATCACGGTGATGCCAAAATGGTACCGGAAACCATCCATGGCAGGTACCATGGAATGGATGTTTGTTGTTTCCAAGTCAGACATAGGACTCTATGACTTGGATTTGTTTCTGGTGGTGATGTTTTACAGATTCGACCCCATGGTAAACCACCATGAACAACCACCATTTCTTGGATTTGTTTTTTTGGAACTTGTTCCAAGCATCAAAGCGTCAAACACGCAAATCCAAGATGAGAACACAGGACCCTCCATCACTCCGTTCTTTGGAATTCCTGGGGCAACACCTCCTCAGGACGAGAAGGTTTGGTGGATACCGCCGTGAAGACAGCGGAGACGGGATATATGCAACGGCGGTTGATGAAGGCCTTGGAAGATTTGTCCTTGAAGTATGAGACTTGGCACCTGAAAATGTAGAGATTTGGTTGTTGAAGTTCCGAAATTGTCTTGGCTGCACATCGACAGGGTTATAGGGTTACCCAACCATTTCCCATAGGGATGTAACCTTATAACCCTGTCTATGTGCAGCTAAGTTGTAGGGTTGTTTCCAGAATGTAGGAACTTGACCCCCATACCAACGACTTTCCTAGATGGAAGTAATTAGTGGCTACTGTACTTGGTGGAGGCTAGTAAGTAGTTAGCAAGTTGGGTTATAACCATAGTAAGGGGACTTGCAAACCAACTTACAGGGGTTAGTTATCATTATAAACCAAGTTATTATGTACTTACTAACCACCATGAGCCCCCAAGTACTTTTTTACAAGTCATGTTCATTTACAGTTACTTCATCATCTTCATCACTTTGTAAGGCCCTCCCTAGAACTAACATAGCCCCTGAAAATAGGCCATCCCAATAGGAAAGTTGTATTCCAACCATCCATTTTAGGGGCTATGTTAGTTCCAGGGAGGGTAAGTGTTTTTTTTTTCATTTGTGCCGGTGAACCTCCTATTGTCTCAGGTAGTCAGTTTGGACAACACAAAAAAATGGCAGGATAGTGTTGATGGAAGAAATCCTGCACCAGTTGGTATTGGTAGTTTATGCTTACGGTTTACAAGGTTTTTATACATCCCAGGTAGTGCAGGATTTCTTCCATCAACAGTATGTTCGAGATACTTTGGGGCATCTAAAGATGTTTTCCATGATTTTCAGACGTTCACTGGCTGTAATATCATGAAATTCATTCGACTACTGCAATACAGGTTGCTTCTCCGAATCGTTACTCTCCAGATTTTGTGAACATAGGTCCCAGAAAAAAACACCATGAATGAATAAATGTATTTGTTGTTTCCACTTGGGGGCACCCTTCTTTCACTCAGTGGAGTGTTCAAATATTATTTATGTTCACCCCTAGTTTGGGAAGATTCCGTGTTTGACAAACATGTTTCAACTGGATTGAAATCCCCACCCTGTTGCAGAAAACTGTTGCAAACCCCTGTTCTTATGGACACGTTTTTATCGTTGTGATGAATCTAAGGACATGACAGTTCGCACTTCAAACAGCCGCTTGGTGTGTCAGCCAATCAAGGCAAGAACTTGACCTTTGAAAGGTAGTATTTGACCTTCCTCCTTGGATCATATAGGATCTGCGTATGGTATATTTAGCCACGTTTACCATGAGAAAATATATAAATCAACCGCGAATGTTGACAATCATGCCAAAATCCATGTATATATAAATACGGATCCTATGGGATTTTCAATAAATGGTGCGCATGATATATGGGTATATCTCATGTTGCCTTCAAAATAAATTGGTTTCCAACTGAACTTGGAACTTGGTGACATGCATATTGTTGTTGTCGACAAGAACTGTGACAACTTACACCCGAAAATTTAACATAGATACCAAACATGTTGGTTTGGAAGATATATCTCCTTTTAAACATGGCTGTCTGGGGTATCTAGTGGGGGTTGGCAAAACCCTGTTACAGTGGGTAAAACATTTATTTATTTTATTCTGAAGGGAACCCTGTTAAACATCACGAAAATCCGCTGTGAACACCGGTGTTTAGGGGTGTTTAGGGTTCAAGGTACTCGTATCTATCTCAAATTTGAGGGGTGTAACCTTCTTACTACCGAAACCTTATCTGATTGTTTTGTTTTTTTATTTTCAACCCTAGTTGGGGAAGATTCCTATTTTGACTCATATTTTTCAGATCGGTTGAAACCACCAACCAGTTACGTACTAAAGTTCAGTGGCGAGCTGTTTAGGCACTTCCCATCCATTTTCAGGGGCGAGTTGGAAAACTTCAGGGGTGTCAATGGTGAATATTTAAGGGTTTCATATCAGGGTGATCCTATAATCCCTGCAGAAACAAATGAGCATTGAAAGAAAACCTGGTTGGTTGGGTTATATAGGGGATTATACTACCCAGGTATATAGATGGTATATAGGGATTATAATAAGCCATTATAAGGATCCCTGGTAACCAACCAGCATAATGAAAAGTAATAAGGTAATTTTTTTCGTGGCTCAAATGCCAACCCCATTTTTTTTTAAATGTTCGGTGGCTTCATAGTAACAAATTACCTCCAAATCTAGGTGATGTGGTGCAGTTTGCATTTGGCGACGCACGGGAAGCCCAAAGTCCTTGTGGTTGTTGAGAAACGAAACGTTCCGAAGATTGGTGATTTGGTTAGTCTTGGTTTGCAGGGATTTTTCACAAGATATAATACTATTTAGATTTTTAAAACTTTTAGTACATATATATAATTATAGAGAGAGAGAGAGAGGGAGAGAGATTTATTTGCATTTGAATATTTATAGATAGTAATATCATATCTCTAAAGTTCAGTTTTGACTGGATGGTCAAACAAAGTGTCACTGTTCTATGATGGTGGCATGGCAAAATATTCATACATATGTACATTTGGAACTCAAATAATCCTTTTTTGATTGGAGTTCGGGCCTTCTTTTGGAGAGTTTTTTCGTCTGAAACTGGAGGACATTCACAGGTTCCGGGTCAATCTAAAAGTCACCCAGTACGTATTTTCCACTTGGGTTCGTGGACGTTGATCTTTTCCACCATGGGATTTACCACCTAATTGGGGAAGATCTTTGGAATTTGTTCCACGCATCTTCTAATCCAATTGATACTGTACCAAAGCCAAAATATATCATATATATGTATGAATGTATATATGTATGAATGTATATCCATAGGGGTATAGATGTAGAATTCTTACGTATCTATCTGTTTTTGAATCAAGACCGATAGCCTTGTTAATGTCACAAGGGGCAGTTTTTTTCCGCGGGAAAACACAACAAATCTCTTCAGGATGGCCTGAATCCTGCAAAGATGGAAGGATCTGCTTCTAAGCCTTTGGATTTCGAGTGCGCCGCCATGGACTCCGTATTCCCCAAAAGGGAACCACCAGGTGATTCAAAGTGACCCTTGTATCCCCTATTTGGAGGTCACTTAGCCAGTGAAAGACCATCCCAAAAAGGTCTCACAGAGTTGCCAGGCAATTGAAAATGAACGGCTTTTGAACTTTAAACACATCACCCGTTTGCAAAGGAAAATAATTTGAACCAAAGCTACATGACATTGTGTTCAAATTGTGAATTTTCCAGGGTGCATGGGGTGGGAGAGGGAGACCTGGTTTAACAAACAGCTGGTTGGCTACAAGCGTGTTGAGAAGCTTGGATGTTCAGGTTCAACGTTTTTTCACATGAAACCTGGAAAGCGTCCTGGAGGTCTACAATCGAGCTTTAGAGAAACTATGGGTGTACCTAACAGTTCGTACAAGGTGGGCCTCCTACCAGTTTTAGGAGGGTGAAATAACTCCACTTGGGCCATTTATAGGGGTTAGTTATAACTCCATTTACAACTAGGCTGGGGGCCCACTTGTAGGGCCCACTTGTACCCTCCGTTCATTTAGCAATGAAAAGATCCCAATCATTGAGTTTCCTGTGGTGAATTGTCAACCTCGGGTGCTGGAGTCTGCACGACTATAGTTGGATGATCTTGCATGTGTTTTTATGTGTTTTTTAAACTTGAAAATCATCACCCATAGGATCCATGTACCGTATATTCACCTACATTTACCATAACAATTAACTAAATGTAGGTGAATGTACCATACGTGGATGCGATTCATCACCATTTGTTTTTGTTTTGTTTTTTTTTGGGGGGGGGGGTGTGGATTTCTCATGTTGGCCAATTGGCTGCAGCATGGGTCAAATTGATTACTACGTTCCAGCTGGATACCCTAGTTTACAAAAGATCAGCAGGGATGCGGCATTTTCTAGGTGGTGGTTTCAAACTGTCTTTTTTCATTACATATACTTGGGTAAAATGATCCAGTTTGACGAGCATATTTTTTTCAAAGGGGTGGTTCAACCACCAACTATCAGTTAATGGTTAATTGGTGGCTTGGGTTGGTGGTTTCGGATTCTAGGGGTACCCCTAAGAATCCCAATCCCTTTCATTTTCGGGGATCCAAACCACCAACTCCACCAATTATGTAACCATTAGATCCCATGTGATCCATGTATGGCATATTTACCTACATTTACCATAAAAGTCAACTAAATGTAGGTAAATAAACCATACATGGATGGTACTCGTATGGGGATAAAACTAGGCTCTTTTTTGTTGATGGCCTGGAAGTGTTCATGTCATCCTTTGTGTCAGGTACGTTCTCAACTACGTCGGGATGTCCCGAGATTTGGATCGAGATTGGTGGTGGGTAGCAGTTAGAAGTAGGGTGAAATTACTCCAATTTATAGGGGTGAAATAACCCCAGCTAGCCATTTAGAAGGCCAGTCATAGGGATTATAAGTCCATGTATACCTCCTTTTATAACGATCGTAGGGCCCACCGTGTTATAAGATATCATGGGAATTTCAGGGGCCCAGCAAATAGCTGGCAGCCACCCTCCCAAGCAAATAGCTGGCCTTATTTGGGGGATTATTAACCAACATGGTCCCTTAATAATGCCTTGCAGTATTTCCTGCGGGGTTGGTTATTGTAAGTGACTTTTTTCAAGTGATCATTGTGACCGACGATAAGTAAGATGACACTGACATATGGGCTGGTTGCGCATATGCCGCCAAGACACAGTCAAGGGATTCAGGAACTTGGCAACATCCTCCTTGGGACTGACGATGATGAAGACATTTGAATTTCTGAGAGGAATATTTGTTGGAAGCATTTCATTCACAGTGATCCTTCCAGTGCCCCCCCGTTTCACGTCAAAATGGAAAACAAACTTGATGAAATTTGATTGCACTCCTCCTGTAAACTAACATATTTCAACATAGCCATTGAACATCCACCATGCTGAGGGTATGTACCAGGAGGGATGGAATTTTTCCATGGCTATGTTACTATGCCGAGGGTAAGGAATACACCATTGAAATTCATTCTCTCTTGATAAGACTGGCTATTGGCTGGAGGTTCCTCAAACCTATGACCATGACATGCTTGACAGGTCGTCCATGTTCTGCGACCACCGCGTCATGCAAGACAATGCAAAGATACAGTTCAGGCGGCAAATGTGACAGGTTTTCTGGTGGTGGTGGTTGTTGTTGTTGCTGTTGGTAGAGACAAAGACTGGAGACACGCAAGCATTGTTGGTCTTGTTTTTGAGGGTTGTAACCTGAGTTGGCACCCTTTAATGGTCACTTTTTGCCTGAATTTGAATGTCCCACGAAAAGAGACCATTGTTTGTCGGACATTTCATCGAACCCAACCTGGCCCAACCATCAATTTTCAGGGCAGATTCGCTAGTTTTTAGTTTTCAGGGGGCTGCGGCTACACGCCCGAAGTTTAACATATCCCCGAAGTTTAAATGATGGTTCAAAGACTACTTTCCTTTTGGGAAGGCTTATTTTCAGGGGCGACAGGCAATTCTTTGTGACCTTTTTGGCATGGCTAAGTGACCCTTTCAAAGCTTAAGTGACCTCCAACTGCAGGATAAAAAGGTCACTTTGAATCGGCTGGTGTTTGGTTTTTATGTTTTTTCACTTTGTTGTTTGGACCCCATTGGTGTGTTAAATGATAGTGAAACATCTCGGTGATTTGAAAGATTCCTGGGCTTGCGTTGCGAGGCAACAAAGTATTGGGTGTTTTGGAAGGTTTGAGGTTAGTAACCATTACCCATGACGGATCCATGGGATTGGGATGAATTTGCCTACATGAATGGATGATTTGATTGGAAATTGAAATGTGGGTAAATAGACCAAACATGGATCCTATGGGTTGTCTAATTCAAAAGGTATCCATCCTTCTCATCCCACTCGCTTTCCATGAACCTTGCTACCCTTGTCAAGAACTTCAAAGCCTAGTCAACCTACCCCCCACCCCTAACGTACCCCTCTCAGCCAAAAGGGTTGTAATAGCCGGCCTTATTATGAGAAACCAACGGTTTTCATAAGCCCTGATCATAAGGCCGCATTTCTGTACAGTAGGGCCATCAACCTTGACCGACCATCCAGCCACTGCAGGTGGTCCAAGCTCCTGGTGAATTGCCTGCCATGGATGCAAAAGGTCGTGTGGCGGAACCTATTCAGAGGAGCCAAGTGGCCAAGATTTCTGGTGCTTGTGGGTGAGTGGTTCACACAATTTTTGGTGCCGGTGCAACACATTTTTTGACTGATGGATCATAAGGTTGGGTCAGCCTAACAAAAAATATGATTCGTGAAAACCGAAATGGCTGACGCTGAATCCGGGTGTCTCAATTGGTTCATAGATTGTTTGTCAGAAGTCAGGAGGTACTTGGAGGATCACCCCACTTTGCAAGTAGTTAGTCAAGGGGGTTACAAGCCATTGACAACTGGACTAACCCAACCTTGGGGGACTTATTTATCAACCACTTACAAGTCATGGGATGATCCTGCAAGTAGGCATTGGGTGATGTTAGAAATCTCAGCGAAGTGAAGCAACTTGAATCTCAGTTTTAGCAAAAATTTGGGTGAATCAAATATACTGAAGTTTCACAGATTTCACAGCTCACCCCCCGAAAGTCTACCATGCCAAAAAGAAAATAATCTTCCAACCATAATTTTTCAGAGGGTGAGCTGGAACTCAACGTTGGGGCCCCAATTGACTCCCAATGACCAGGGGTTGGATCTACCCACCCACCCAGCAACAGTGGCAAACTGAAGGTCTATAAGAATCCCCTACTGAAAAGGGTGGAGTCCATGGGGATTAAGGTATAGGAATCCCTACTATTAATCTATAGGAATCCCCATGAATGAAGGTCTGAAGGTAATAATCCTAGTTCCATGGTTGTCAAAAGGTTCGACAATCACTTCATCCATCGTGGACGTCCACGTAGACGACGTATAGACGCCATGTTGTCAGGGATTTGAGCTTTGAAATTCATTAGGATTCGATCAGAGAAACCTCGCAAGAAGGCACCACCGGAGTCTTGTTTGTTGTTTGTTGTTTGTTTTCGTTAGTTTGTTGTTAGTTGTTAGTTCCCACATCTTTGTGTGGGGTTTTAGTTTTTTGTCCTCACGTTTTGACATCAACTGTTGGTGTTGTTGTTGTTGTTGTTGTTGTTGTTGTTGTTGTTGTTGTTGTTGTTGTTGTTGTTGTTGTTGTTGTTGTTGTTGTTGTTGTTGTTGTTGTGAAGGGGAAAACAGGTAAACACACAATCGTTTTGGGGCTTCGTTCTATGGAAAAGGTCTGTGGAGACCTTTGAGGCAGACTGGGGGCTGATTGGATATTCCATCATGGCATGGAATATCCTGCAGCATGCATCATGATCTCTAAACGGCTCCGGCCATGTCGGGGATGCAGCGCGCAATTTGGCCTTGGACCTGAAGAGAATAGAGTTTATAAGGTCGACCAGGAGGACCTATCATGGTTTCTGGCAGTCGCTACAGGTTTGCAGCACTGCGGGCTGCCAGCGGGTAGCGCTGGATGGTGGCCGCTGCGTCTTGACTGCAACGTTAATTTCTGAGAAGGTGGAGAAGGAATGCCAAAAGTGCGCAACAGGCCCAACAAGCAGCCCTGCAGCAATGGTTGCAATGGATCTTCTGGCAAACCTGGTGGGCGAAAGAGGTGCGGCGACAATGACTGGAAGGGAGATACAGCTGCACAAGGTGATTGCCCGTTTTTGGCAGTTAGTTTTTGCGGCTGGTTTACTTTCAAATGGCAATACCTAGAACTTCCGGTTGTGCGAAATGATCGCTCGAAGTTGAAACGCAATCAGTTCATATGTTAACGAATTTTAAGAAACAACAAGAAACAACAAGAAACAACAGGAAACAACAACAACAACAACAACAACAACAACAACATTGTGCTTGGCAGCATCGCCAGTTTTGCGAAGCCCAATACATTTTTTTAGTTTTATCTATTTGTTTTATGTTTTTTAATAATATTGAATTGGCCTACCCTATCGTTTTGGGGCTTCGTTCTATGAAAGGTCTGTGGAGACCTTGGGGCATGACTGTTCCTGGTTGGGAAAGAGATTCAAACCACAGGAGCTGGATAACTTCGCTTAGTAATACGAACTGTGCCTACATGATCACGGAGCAATGAAGAAACCCTGGTTGTTTAGGGTATATAAGGGATGAAATCCTACCCAGGTATCTGGGATTATGCCAAAGCTTTATGAGGATCCCTACTAAACAACCAGTATTTCAGCAAAAGCAAGAGGTTTTTTCTTGTTGCCCACCTGGTGGTTTTAATACCCAATGGTGGCATTTTGGGGTACCACTATTTTGCACCCAATAAACCTCAATTGTTTGTTCACCAAGCTGTAGTAAGATCGTCATGTTTCAAAGAGGTAACAACCCATGACGGATCCATGGGACGATTGTATATCTACAGCAGTTGGTTTATTGTTTATGCTAGATGTATATCACATATATATTGGGATGCTCCCCCTCCAAGTATTAATGGAAAAGGAAGATTGATAGGAATTCCCGAACCTAAACATGTTCAAATAATTTTGGTGGTGACTGGAATCCTGGGAGGAGACAATTATGTTGGCCCCAAAGTACATACCCCGGAAGTCATTGGCCACCATTTTCTATGCACAGATTGGCGTACAAGTGTCACCATTTTTTCTACAGTAGCACAGCATCCCGGCAAGAAGTTGCGTTTTCCTTGGTTGATGCGAGGAGCCCGCAGCAAGTACAAAGTGACCAGTGACCATTTGCCTGTTTTTCTGTTTCCGGGGGCTTGGACGGGGGGAGGAGAGAGAGAGAGAGATGCGCGCCAAGAAAAAGAAACCTAAACGCACATGAACAAGAGCAGTGTTAACGAAGAGTAAACTTGTTCGGAAAAAACATATGAAATTATCAAGTCATTACATTCCTGGGAATGAACATACCCCCTACCAAGGCACTTGAAGATGATGTTCCTTTTCTCGTGGTGGGGGATGTGTAGTTCCACCCCCCCCAAATAAATAGCCGTTTGCCTGCAATTTTTCGTGGAGGTGACTGCCTGGGAAGGAAATACTCAACAAAACTTCCAATGAATGCTTGGAGGGCCATCCTAGTTAGTAAGTAGTTAGAGCCACCCCCCATTTATAAGCCATGAATGGCCATGCAGAAGGGGAACAATCCTACAAATTTGGGGACTTACGATCACCATAGTTGCTAATTCAGGGGCCTGGGAATTGCATGGGAGGTACAAGTTATGGCCTTTGCTTCCTTACGAACTCAAGCAGTTAGCCGATCCCTGTGCCCAACGTTTTGTGGTGGGACCCTCAGTCGGTGTTGTGGAGGTGGATTGGAACAGCTCCACCCTGAGAGAAAATCTGTAACATCCTTCCAAAACTGTGATTTTTTACTTTCTACTATGGAAGATCACCTTTAAACCACCATTTGGGAAGAATATGTTTGGCAAATCCAAGCATCAAATCCCGGCAATTCCAAGGAAACCAAACCCTTTCGATGACTGAAGAAAAAAGGCTGGGAAGATCTTCCAAGGAAAGAATGATAGATGTAATTTCATATTCCCAAACGCTGAAATGTATGATCAAGTGTGTATTTACCTACATGTTCCTCCTAAACTTACTCAAGAGTATTAGGTATCATTTGACCATACATTGAGCGCTTAAGAAGCTTGGATTGGTTCCAGCTACAAGGTCGGCCCCTACCAGTTCTAAGTGGAGTTCAAGCCCGGTTTGCATGGCCGAAAAATAAATACATAACTGGGGTTTTTAACCTCATTTACAAGTGGTACGATATTGGCAAGGGAGGAGTTGAGGGCATCTAAATCGTGGAGTCGTGGAGTTAAGGTGCCACCGGAAAAACGGTTCCAACAATCACATCGTTTCAGCATACTTCCGGAAAGAGCAAGCCATCCTAAACAAGAAAAAACATGTCAGGTCGTTTGCCAACGAACTGATTTTGTTGGGTTCCTTTGTTTGGGGTGTAAGACACGTTGTGTTTCCTTGAAAAAATGGGGAGAGTACATCAACCGACATCTCAGTAGAGGCCAAAAATTGGCAGATGTTTTTAGTGTCATAAAGGGAGGGGGGGGAGGTGGACCTACCTAGTATCATACATTGACTCCCAATACTTTTGGCGATCCGTATGAAGTTCAAAACTAACCAGTATAGTGGAACGTAACCGTTTTTTTTTTCCGCTGCTCATGCATCTTTCTTGCCAGAGTGGTAAGAACAAAAGAGTTGAGCACATATCACCAGGGTTTGTTTGACCAGATCCTGGGAGTAGTAGTAGTATTCATTTAATTTTGTATGTTTCTGGATCCAGGTATGTCCTTTCAGAAAGAGATTTCCCCCTTCCCCAATCTTAATCGGGGATGGGATTTTGAGACCATCAATCTGTCCTATACTCAATCCAGAGGGGGTATGGATTCTTTAGGGTGGAACGTGGATCTAATGGTGTTTCGTGTATGTATTTTGTATGGATCTAGGGGGGTTTCTTGGGCTACGAAGGTGTTGTTTCTGATGTAAGAAGAAAGCATAACAAACACCTTCAAAGGGGTGCCAAATGGTTCCTAAAGAGTGTCAATTCATCATCCCTTAGGGTTTAATTGGCACCCTTTGAAGGTGCTGGAAGATAGCTGTAACCATATTTTTTGTGGGTGTTTAGTGAAGACCAATATACCCCCCTTTGAAAAAAACACACCTGAGCAATCGGAAATTCCTGCTTGTTCAGGGTCTATAGGGGGTTTATACTACCAAGTTACGTGGGGATGATAGTAAACCATTATAAGGATCCCTATTAAACAACCAGTATAATCAAAAGGAAGAGTTTTTTGTTTTTTCGTGGCTCACATGTTTGTAAAGCATATGGATGTTTCCTAAAATGGTGGTCCCCAACAACCATGGATTTTCCTACTTAAAATGATCATTTTGAGGTGTTTTGGGGGTACCACCATTTAAGGAAACACCCATATGGTTTGAATCACCCAAATCCTCCATGTATCCAATATGTTTCCTACATGTGGCTTAAGCTTTTGGCCTGGTAAATGTAGGTTATGAAATTCCATACATGGAGCATATGGGTCATGATTTATTTGCACTCCTGGGTGATATCTTCTACTTTGACTACTCATATATGTTTCAACTGAGCTTGCATGAAAGACCAGAGGTGTAATATACTATGTATATATATATATATATATTTGGACAGCAAGGTTTCATCATGTCAGATAGGTTTGCGAAATGCCATGGGACATCATGGGACACTGCTACACCCAACATCCAGATAAACGCTGGTGCTGAGGAGTTTGTTACCAGGACGCAAGGCGCTTCAGATTTGGAATTGGAGTCTCTTGGCAGTGCGCTTTTCACGCATTCGAATTACATTGGTTTCGTCTTGACAAAAAGATCAAAAAGCGTTCCCAATGTCCAATGGACCTCCAAAACTCATCCCAAAAGTACGGTGCTGCTTGGCCACTTGTTGTCAGCTCACGGGGTAAAGAAAAATTTAAACGACTCATCCGCTTGTGTTGGCATAAAAAGGGTCTTTTGAAAATTGCTTAAAGAAGAGTTGTTTTTTGTGGGGGTTCTTGGATCCCTCTTGTAAAAACTCAAAAACTGAAGAACATCAGATTATGGCGACACTGCTGTTATGCGCTGCTGTTGGTACATGCGATCAATGGTGATTCTAACTGGTGGCTGGCTATAGCTTGGGGGTACGAAACCACGCAGGATGCAATTGAGCCAAGAAAAAAGAACTGACATCATAACTTTCCATTATACTCATTGTTCAATGGGGATCCCTAATGGTTTGTTCTAATCCCCACATAACTGGATCATATAATCCCCTATCTACCCTAAACAACCAGCGGGGAACCCTTGTTTCATTACTCAAGCTCATCACCACCAGTTGCAGAGATCCAGCCAGCATCGGGGGAGGGGAAACGCGATTCTTCCAAGGGAGTATAGCCCTCATATGCATGTTTCCAAAAATAGGGGTATCCCCAAAATGGATGGTCTATCTATAATGGAAAACCCTATTAAAATGGATGATTTGGGGATACCACTATTTTCGGAAACATCCATATAACCCCAGTTGGTCTCAGTTTCAAATATACTCTACGTGGTGGTTTCAAATATGTTTTATTTTCACCCCGAAAATTAGGGAAGTTTCCCTATTTGACTAATATTTTTCAGATGGGTTGAAACCACCAACCAGTACTTGATTTACCACCCCCGTCATATCCCATCACCATTTGAAAGTACGTATACTTGCTGAACGCTTGGGCTTTAATGCTTTTTGTTGCAGATGTGAAACAAGGGCTTTTCACTCAGCAGGTAACGTTAGTGACGAACTTCCACTGCCGGGACTCAACAGAATCTCTACAAATTTCCATGTATATGTTTATCGGATCAAATATGTAGGATTGCGGCTTACAACATGACCGTTTAACCATTTTTTCCCGCGCTTTTTGGGACGAATGCTTCCCTGCTGCAAAACCACGACCCATAGATCACCAACATGTGCGAACGGAACTTAAAAGGCTTCGTGACCTAATATGTAAGCAGTATGGATACGGCCTATGTAAGGGAATTCCCACCCTCTAAAACAGCCTTCATGATAATGTAACAGTACCTCCATTTGTTTCAAGGTGGGCGGGCCCCCACAAAATGGCCGTGTGGGTAACTGGAGTTATTTTACCCCTACAAATGGAGTTAGTTCATCCTACTTGTAAGTGGTTTTTGGGGCCCACTTTGTTAAAGTAGATGCAGAGGAGTGACCAATCGCTTTCCCAAAATTACCATTTTTGGTTAAAAAAACCGTAAATACCAAATCTCGTTGATTTTTTGTTGGATGGAACTTTGTGTTAGTAGTTAAACCCAGCAGAAACGCTGGGGTTTGTGGGCCCACCTTGTTGCTACCTGAATTTCCGGCATTTGAGGCATGTGAAAGGCGACGTCAGGAGCTTTATCAAAAACCTAGCTGGGCAGGTGGGCAGGTGGACAACTTGGAGGGCCGGGACCCACGACGAACATTTGAGCAATGGAAAACAGGGGGCCCCTGGTTGTTTCTGGGGGTACTTTTTTGGGGGGAAGAAATTTTACGGGCCCCAGTTAAGTGGGATTTGTTTCATCAACCATGACATAAGGTTCCCTATTAAGCACCCAGTATTCCATGAAAAGTTATTTACATGAGTTTTTTTTTCGTGGCTCATTTACAAGCCATGCTCATGGCCTGGAAGGAGTTCCCACAACTCCAGAAATTGAGTTCCCACAACTGTTAGATGGCTGAAATCTGGCTAACCACCTGGAATTAGCATAAAAACCCTGTAAATAACCGCATAAACTACCAACCTCAACGGGGGAGTGTGCCGGATTTCTTCCATCAACCGTGGTTGCTTTTCCACTCCATGGGGTTTCACGTTGGAAGTACTTCCCAAAGTCTTTGGTTGTCATACCAAAACTGAGAGTTTCTGGCCTTTGGGAGGGTACAAAAACCTCCAGACCTAGGGGATTTGGAAGATATTTGGAAGATTTTGCAAGACTCACCCTTAAAGCGAGGAAATGATTTTTGCTTTGAAGTTCCCTTCCCGTAAATCAAACATAACAAAGGGTAAAATCAACAATTTTGGATGGTATTGATCACGAAAAGATGGTTAATTGCATTGGCGACGTTAGTTTACTGGAGTGACCAAAGATGACAATTTAGAGAGATTGATTCCTATTTCTCCTACTTTATAGACCAAGTATATGAGTTTCTGTTGTTTGAAGCAGTTTGTCACTACCTTTTTTTAAGTCTTACAGCGGTATTTACCAAATTGCACCGTACGTACTCAATTACTTGGTCTTCTGTTACTACCTTGTATATACTCTGTCGTGTGTTTTCAGCTTCTTTGTAGCTACTTTGGAATTATACGTCCTTGCTTATATCTGGATCCGTTTGTATGTCCTTTCAGAAAAGGATTTCCCCAAACCAATCCTATGACTTGGGGATGGGAATCAATCCTGACTGTCTCGAGAGGGGTCTAGATTCTTAGAGACACCCCAAAGTCTGAAATGGAACCTCCAAATGATGGATTTCCAAAGGCAATCTCCTTTTCCAGGGGCTGATTTTCAGGCGAACCATGTAAAACTTCAGGGGCGTAAATTTTGTCCTCTGTCAGAAAACAAAAGGCTGAATCTGAATCGTGTTGAAAAATCACGGCCTAAGTAGCAAACCCGGATGTCAGCTGGCAAGTCAGATTCCTGACGGTGCAAAGGATTAGTCCATCCCATAGCATCCACATATGGTATATGTAACTACATTTGACAGTAAAATCAACTGCACATGTAGGTGAATATGCGAGTCCCATGGATTTGTTGGGTATGTAGGATGGTCACAACAAAACAAACAAACATATATAGATATCATGTACATTCATTGTGTTTTACAATCCATACATCATTGATATATAATATATTCATATGTTCGTATGTTGTTTAAATTTATATGTTATACTATTTTCTGTACACTGTGTATCTTTTTTAAAACTATGTATATATATTTATTTATATACAATATACCAATTGTCATTTATGCAACAAAGGACCCTACCTCTTTTCCTCTTTTCTCTCTTTGCTTCCAATGTTCATCCACATTTTTTTCGCTTGAAACACAGGTGGCTGAGAAACGTGCATTGTTGAACTTCAATGTCGCTGACACTGAGGAGTGTCAAAAAGCTCTGTTTGAAACGCTTCATGCTTGGTGGATCATCCCACTTAGTAAGTACTTAGGAACCACCATTTGGAAATGGCTCCACAACCTGATCCTCAGGGGACGAAAGCGATCACCATGGTTATTAACCACGTATCCAAGTTCTGGGGGCCCATCCTCCAAGTACTTGGTGGCATGATGGGTATCATGGGAGCTACAACCCACAACCTTTATTTATTATCGGGGTTATATAAATCACCCATATTTTTAGGGCTTACTAGGTTGTACATGGAAGTATGTAACTGGTTGGTCAGTTGGTTTAAAGCCTATTTAGGGTTGTTTTGAGCAGAGAGGACCTTTTGAACGTGAGGGATAGTGCACAGTTCTGCCTCATGAACATGTTGGTCTCGCACTTGCAATAGCAAGTTGATGAGGTGCCCCCACTTCGCACTGGGATTCTGCTCGAGACACAGCAAAGAATTCTTTCGCTGTATAGGACATATGGTGAACTTGCACTGGTTGCATGGGATGGCATAGAGTCCTGCCTTTGCGGCCTAGCGAATGTCTATGTGGATTACCTTGAGCAGAGGGCCAATCTTTTGGTGAATGCCATTAGGGGGTCGATTTGCAAGATTGTTGACCACATGCATCTCGAAAAAATGCTGGAAATGCTTCATGAAGCGCTCCGAGCAGCCTCGATACATTAAACACAGCAGTTGGAGAAACGAAAATGTTAGAAGTCAAAGAGAAGGGTCGTTCTATGTTGACAGCCCAAGTTGCTGGCCGAGTTCTTTGGAATCCAAAAGTCGTCAAAAAATTGTCTAACCTATTTAGAATAGGTAAACAGCCTACTTATCTTATATAGGTGTTAGGACATCCTGATACTAAAGTACGATGGACATGCCAGTAAACCTTTATTTTTTGACTACTTTTGGGGTCCGAAGATTGTTAGTAAGTAACTGCTAATACTTTACGTTTTATGTGCAAAGGTAGTTAGTACAGGGGTCATGGAATGGGACCCTTTTCGGGCGGGATCAAACCATACAAATGTATGGTAATGTTGCGGGATTTCCCTTATAACAGTGGGTTGTTTGGGCGCGGAATGCAGTGATCCCTGTAGTAAGTACTCGTAATGCAGTTTTTAAATATATTTGACCCCTGAAATTGGTTTTTATATGATACCCTGAGTAGGGTGAAATCACCCAGCTTGGTAACTAGTTAGTAGCTGCCATTTTCGTCACCAAGTAGTTTTGTAAGTTGGGTTACCTTCACTCAACGGTGGCAAAATGGAGGCTTTCGCCTCTCCTTTTGGGGTGTTGTTGGTCTGTTCTCGGGGGCAAGCTGTTAGTTTTCAAGTTGCATTGTAACCTGAGATCATGGAATTCTTCTGGTTCTGGTAGCAAGTGGTAGGGACTACATAACCCCCCCAGGAGGCAAGGACCATACCTGGTATACGAGCGGTATATACTGCAAACTGGGTGATTAAATGCTACTTACCACCTTTTACAAGAACCTGAAAAGTCTGTTGAAACATGGTTCCCTTTTGGCCGATGATGAAAACCCTTGCTTGATAATTCATCAATCTCTTTTCATCCAATCTATAGCAAATGGTTTGGCCGGTTGGACTTCGAGGGTGCTAGAGACCTTGTGAAAAATCAACACTTGGCAAATCCTTGTGACCCTTTTTGGATGGTTAAGTGACCCTTTCAACGGCCGTTGCTGACCTTCAACGTTTGGGTAAAAAAAGGTCACGAATGGAATCACCTGGAGACCAAAATTTCACATATAACACCATCAAAAAGGATTTCGAAAAGTATTTCCCTGGAAAGCTATACCATATCCCCCTGAACATCCAAGGTTGGAAAATGAAATGTGGGGAGGGAACCTATTCTGATGAATGCCATAGATGTTCAGCCAAGGTGAGGAGTGGCCAACTTGGTGATTTTTTCCTGCAGTTGTACATGTAAGGGGTTCTAATAAGCCATTCTAACTGGTCAAATTATAGTGACCTCACATGGGTTTTTTTTACCTCAACATGTAGCGAATAGTAAGGGAAATGGGACCCCAGGCAAATCCAGGTTCGTGATTTTTTTGGCCAGAATGAATGCCATATCGCATACCTTACAACCAATGAACATAGCATTGGCAATTTGGATAACAATTGCTCCAGTTCTATCCCAAAATAATTTTTACATTTCAGGTCAAATGGTTATATTAAGTTCTATTTTGAAAAGCATTAAGTATTTTTTAACAAGTTTTCTAATGTCTAATTTTCCAGAGGTTTGCAAACGTGTATTTCTTTCCACTTGGGCGGAAGATTTAGCCAACCAAAAAACGCATTTGACTCCTCCAGGAGACAGCTCATGAAGCCCGACAGACTTGGAGGTTGCTAAGATCATGGCTGGTCCACATACCCCCCGGCCCACTTGAAAATGGGCTATATCGCGAGACGTTCTGGAATACGTCCTTCTCAAGTTTAACGCAATGCCCAAGAATGGGTCGAGTTAGATGACTTATATCTGGTGGATGTAAAATGCAAACGTGTTTCAAAAATGGACTAGCTTTTAGTTGGTGAAACAGTATTGCTTCCCGAAATTACTGATTGGTTTGTTGGTTGGTAGTTTTCGGGATGTCTTGCTAGAAATTTGTGTTTTTGCAACCAAACACCTACCAAAAAGCAGACGTGCTACACATTTGGAAGATCCTGGGGTGTGCAAGGTGATAGTTTCAATTTTCGTCCAATATTGAGGAAATGATGGACATGATCTCATTCGACGTGCATACCAGCATACCTACTGTTCAAATGGGTCGAAGACACCAACTACAACTAGCGAACGACAGCTTGAAATCGTATCGTTTTCTCCCAAAGTCATCATAGCACGTGCACTTCTTGGGTCGGTGAAATTTGATTGTTCATCGGACCCACCCAGGGCCAAAAAATCATTTGCCCCAGTATTGCCCCAGTGTATATATATAAAGATGAAGAAACCAGCATGTTTCTAAAGTCAAGGTTCATCATCCAAAACGAGCCACCATTTCAACGTACTGAAGAACGGTATTTTTTTTTTGGATGATGGTAATCCCTTACTAAAAAAAAATGGGGAAAATTGCACACCAACTTATGAAAATGGTGGCCGGTTGGACTTCCAGAGTATATATTCCATGTATATATTTGTTTGCGACATCTTCACTTTTCTCTTTGAGGCTTCAAGAGTCTTTGGCCTTAATGGATTTAGGGTCTGGGAGCCCAGGGGTGGTGCGCCGAAAAAACGTGAAACCCATGGCGTGGAAAAACATGCCAACCTGACTCGTTTTTTTTTTGAGAGGACGAATATTTAGTAAAAAGCAATTCCAAATGTAATGGTTTATTACTATTAGTTTTTGATGGATGATTGATGAGTAAGAATAGAAAAGACATGTTCTCTGAGATTTTTTTCGCAGAAAGGATGCCTTGACCACAATTGAGGTTTTTCCCTGAGTAGCTAAAGCTCTTTATGAGGTCTTTAATGTTTAGTCAAGCTTCAATAAATCATAAATCTGGGCAAATTATAGCGACCTCAGCCGAGGTCACCCCAAGTGGTGGTTTACTAAGGGAATCCCTCAAAATGCCCTTATTTCAGGTTTGGGAATTAATTTGCCCAGATACATGGATATGTTTTATTGATACATTGATACACAATTTTCGATGGGTTCGCCCAGAATCACAACGTCAGTATCAAGTATTTGTATCACAAAATGAAATACCAAAAGATGATGGGCCGAAAGGAAAAATGCGAATCTCCGGCTTCAACATATTAGCGTCATTGAATTGGTATCAATTCGTTCGACATTTCGGGAAGCTAATCAACCCAAAATATACCATATTTAGTTCCTTGGTGGTTGCTGAACATGTTGGAAAAAAAAACCTATATGTGGACCATCAGGGCGCAGACAAAGGGTGTTTTTTTGTTCGCACCATTACCATCCACTCAGCCAACTGCTAACCTTTAAACTTTTCGATATTACATATTTATATAATGGGACGAACAAAGTTGACTTCTTATTTCACTGTCCATTGGCTGAGTGTAGATTTTTCATAGGAAAAGAAGTTTGAAGTAGGTTAATATGCCATAAGGGGATACTATGGGAGAGGTAGATGTTTTGTCCACCATTGTCACAACAGAGATGTCAACAATTCAACAGTCGGTTGCTTGTTTGCAAGAACGTAAAGAGATAGATCATCTTCGATATCAAATGGTTGACCAGATTGCTTCCATCACTACTGTACGTTCTGTTCCATTTAGAGGGGATATATCAGGATGTGGTTTTAGTTGTGTTTATACTTGTTTTAGTTTATATAATACACATATTTTTATACACATATATTATATATATAATTATATATATATTATATTTGAAAAATACAAAAATGCCATGGAGATCACGGAGTGTCATAGGCATGTTGTTTTTTGCCGATTGCATCACCAGTAGCACGACTGTCATCGTCATCATCATCATCATCATCATCATCATCATCGTCATCGTCGTCATCGTCATCGTCATCGTCATCGTCGTCATCGTCATCATCGTCATCGTCATCATCATGATCATCATCATCATCATCATCATCATCAACTCAGTCATGCTCGAATGTTTAAGCTCCAAAATTTTTACCCAGTTGTGTGATGAGAATGTCCTCATCCCAAACCTCCTTGGTGCTTGGAACATTGCGCCAGCGCACATAGCCATGCCCACTGATTCTCTTGCGAATACAACAACGTACTCCAAAAGCAGGGTGGTACCCAAACTGTACCTTTTTGAGCTGTTCTTGTTGTCGCTGTTGTTCTCGTTGTCAATAGAGGCCCTGTCCTACGCTTCAACAACTGGATGCCTTCTTGAACACCTGTGCCGTGAAGTATGTGCAGGCGATCAGGGTTGAGATTCTGACGTGATAATTTGGTGAACCATGGATAGAAACCAATGAGCAATGGATACTACCCAGTTATATTCGGATTGTAAGAATCCACTTTAAGGTTAAGGATCCCTATCAAGAACCAGTACTTCATGGAAAGTAAGGCTTCGTGGCTCAGATAAACAAATTCCACCCCGGATACACAAATTCCTACATGTTGGGTTATGAGCCTTCCCCGTTAATAGTCATTCTGGTGGTATTACATGTTCAGTAGGGGCATTAAATTTGCGACTGTGACTATCAGATGGAAGGGCGACAAACCCTCATGGCTGGTCAACCACCCCAGAAATAGCCGGCCTTATGATCAGGGCTTATGAAAACCCATTGGTTTCTCTCAATTAGGCCGGCGTTTTTAAGGCCCTATTTTGTTGGGGGAGGTGCCTGGAGTTGCTTTTTTTTTTGGAGCATGTTCAACAGTAGTTTTTTTTTCTATCATGGATGAGATTTTTTTCACATTGATTCAACCGTTTTTTTTGGACAAACCATCAAACATGCAAATCTAAATAATGCTGGAATATATCTAACAACCATTCTTCCTACTTTTGTAGGTGGTGCAACTCCAGTTAGGCAGGTTTCCATCTCGATTTGGAAATGTCATGGCCATTCTCAAGATGGCCGGAAGGTATAGGATTGCCCATCAGCCCCAGACTTACCCTTGAGGCACTATTGATGCCTGGTGAAGCGGTAGGTGCTGTGGCGGCGGGGTGTCCTAGTGGAGAAAAACAGTTACTTTAGGGTATGTAAGGGATGAAATCCTACCCAGTTATATGGGGATCAGAATACACCATTATATAAGGATCACTATTAACCAACTAGTGTAATTGAAAGGAAGGCCGTTTTTTGTGCGGCTCATGTAAGATTACACGCGTGAAATGTCACCGCTGGATACACCCTGTGTCCTTGTTCATTGCGGAGCTTAGATCAAGGTACGATTGGTCAGAGGAAGAACTTGTTGCAGAGTGGGAGGCGGCCAAAACGAACCCCAAAGCAATATGGTCCACTGATGATTACGGGGCAGAAGTTTGCTCTTTGCTCAAGAAGACTACATCATCTTCTGCGAGGGAGCTTGTTCATCGCAAGGGCGTTTCCGTTGGAGATCATGTGGAAACAAATGATGTTGCTGAAGCTTTGACTGTAGCACACCTTGCGCCTCCCGCTGGAACAGCTTCTCTAACATCTACAAGCTCCTCGCAGACAGCACTAGTGTTGGACGTGTGACTGAAACGTAATGAAATCTACATAGTTTTGTGTGGAATTAGAATTTGGTAGAATTCACTTGTGACTGTTGAGGCACTCAATCTCTTCAACTGGATTTGCACGATCACCATCACCAGCTTCCGATTCTTTTTTTTCTGCCATTGTGTCCCAAATCAATGACGAGAGAGATCAGAAAATTCAAACCTAATCCGACAATACCCTTGTAAATTGGCCCAACATAACTGCGATATAGATTGTGTTTCAAACAAAACCCAATCTCTCAACAATGAGGACAAATGTGTCTCGCATTTGCACCATTGATTGAAAGTCTTGTAGAACACACAAAGTAGATGGGCTTGGGCTTTTTTCCATCCTGTAGCTGAGCTTACCCCAACTGCGCGATGTGGGAATCACTTTTCCTTGAACATCTCGTGACACTTCGGAAGAAATTCGAGCAACTTGACATACACTCCTGAAAACTAACAATGCAAGCTGGAAAGTCACCAATTGTTGATCGGAGATATATCTTCATTCATGGTTGTTTTTCGAGTGTATCATGTTGGTTTTCCGGGGTGTCCAAGTAATACCGTATTTGAAGCCAGAGCTACCTATTCCAAACCATCATATTTTAGTAATTTAGTATTTCCATATGGTGTGAAAGTATCTATGTTACATTTTGTGTATCTATGTTAGATTGCCAGGGTGTAAGTGCATCGTTTAGTAGAGGATGATCATCAAAAAAATGTTCGCTGATGTTTAACAGCTCACCCCTGAAAAACGATGACTGGAAGACGTTTCTTTTTTTGGTGGCCCGGTAACTTTTGAGAGAAAAACTGTCAAACTCCGGCTTAGATTTGTTTTGTGGGTGATTTTGTTACTTTGTGCAATGATAATTCACCATGAAAAACCCACCATTTGCGAGCTACAAGTAACACTCCCTTTCACTTTCGGGGATCCCAGGAACCCCAAACAACGATGCTGGGATTTCACGAAAATTGTTGAGAGCTGGAATATGATCAAATTGGCCCAGAGTATGTAGACATCCAAACACCTGCTGAGAAGGTATTTGGACCCCTCCAAATTTGTAAAAAAACATATCAAAAAAAATCGTCTCAGCTTAGGGTAAAGATTTAGAAGGTTCCTTCCAACCAGGATGTGCATGTATTTAAGTTAGCTCTCAAAAGCCACCCCAAAAAAAGAATCTAACGAAGAAAGTCACAGCCCCCGAGGCGCAATCCATTGGCGAACCGGCCACACAAATGACGTTGAAAACCTTTCACTTCGCTGGTGTGGTGGGGAAGCCATGGCAAGCCCTGAAGCGGAGCGAACAACGGGGGGAACTTGAAGGATCATCTCAGGACTTCTAAGTGGTGAGTACTCATAATTAGTAAGTCCCCAAGACCTGGTGTGGTTTCCCTTCCAAATGGCCGAACTTCATGGCTTCTAAATGGGGGGTGATCCTAACTCATTACTTAGTAACTGGGATGATCTTCCAAGGAGAGTTGGACCTGTTGTCACTTGGAACTCACTCAACATGAAGCAGGCCAACCTGACAAAGATATGTGGGAAAAAATCCAAGGTAAAACGTGTATTTCCATATTTTTTTAGCTGAGTGGATAGTCCTCTAAGAGGATCCTAGAGGTTAGATTTGTGGATAGATATGTTAGCAGGTCTTGGAGGGGGCAGGGTGATCAATTTACCCATGCGAGGTTACACATGCCATGCATGATATGTTTAAAAAGTCCTTGAGGTTATATTGATCAGGACCTGGCATTTTTGTTTACCACTGATTGAAGGATTTGAAGGCTTCTCATGTGAGATTTGACATTTGTCAGTAGCTAGTCTTAATGCCAGATTAGTTTTGATCCGTTCTCCCAGTTTTAAATGACCACTGAAAATCACGATTTGGAGAATACGTATTTGTTCCATGGCTGGTCCACCTATCCCCCCCCTAACGTATGCCCCCATCGGAAATAATGGTTTAATAGTCATAAGGCCTTATTTCTGGAGGGGGTAGGTTAGGGGGTTTGTTGACTAGTCATGATATGTGTTTTTAATAACTTTTACATGCATCAAACAAGCAAAATTTGCGAGAAACAAGGAGATCCCCAACCCCAGGAGGAATTTGACCAGGCTCTGCCTAAGCTGCCTAGTACCACCTCCCAAGTGTTGTGGAAGGCTTTTGAAGCCAACCGAAAGGAAAGAAACTGGGACAGAAGGTGGGTACAAAGAAGCCTCAACTGGAGCTGGCCAAATGAAAAACACACAGAGCTCTCCTGCGAGGTTGGTGCATGGACACAGGACAGCCTGGTGAGTGCTACAGGAAAATGCTCACCACTGTCAGCCTCAGCAAGAAATCTGGTGTGGAGGAGACATGGCTCACCAAAGCTGAAGCCCTTCAGAAATGGAGCAAGGACGGGGTGAAGGATCGCTTGCCAAAAGGTCCAAGCCAGAAGAAAGTCTGCCAGTGTACTCTCGTCACTCCTTTTTTGTCCACATGTGTCTTGCCACATTTTAATTGTTCGTCCAAATAAATCCTCAACCAATCGTAAATCGGTGGTTTGGGTTGGTGGTTTGCGATCCTAGGGGTATTGCGGGAAGTTCTATTTTGGGGTCCAACTTTGGTCACATAACAAATTCAGTCGTCACCACTAGCCTAGTTTTTCGAAATGAAACCCGACCACAACACTTTTCCTAGGGGTCCTGGCTCACTGAAACTGAGAATGGTTTCATGGAACCTAACTACGGAATGCGTTTCGGAGGTGATGAAGGACACCCCTTGCTCATTCTTTGGCAATATGACTGCATGACGAGGGTTTCTAATGAAGAAAAGCAGTCACGTGGCACGGTGAAAATGTGCTTCACTTTGAGGCCAGCATGAACGTGACCCTGGGTGTTCCAAGAATCAAGGAGACGAGACAGTTTGGGGGGATGCGCAGATGAACAGCATGTGTGTGGGGTTTTCAGTTTTGGAAGGAGATGTTGAACCATTGGATTTTTCATTTCAAGTATATTTTTTCTAGCTCGCAAAAGATCATTCAGTGTGATGCGCGCATATGTGTTCAAATGGGCGGCAAAGACAGAGCCAACTAAAATTTGTTATGGTCAAATCTGTCAAAGTTGGTTTCTAGGTAATCTATTTCCATCCTGATAAGTTACTGAAAAACCTCAATTTGGTATTTTGCATTTAAACGGAAGGACTCATATCTTGGGAGTTTAAAGCTGCCACCCAATGGTGGAAGCTCGCCCAGGAAATAATGGTGGCTATTAACACCTCAGCAATCACATGATACTATCTTTAGAGTTTATGGCTCTAGAGCTTTGTTCTTGAAAGCGTCGAGGCTCCTAGCTTCTACTTAGAGGATCTTCCCAACTAAGTACTAAGTGGTTAATGACCACGGTTTGTAAGTCCCCTAAGTAGGGTTGTTTCCCTCCCACATGCCCTAAATGGCTTTATAAATGGCGGTTACTAACTGGGATGATCCTCCAAGTAGCCCCTACCTCTTTTTGTTTTCAGTGGTGCTTAAGGAGACCAGTGGTTTAGTTCCTTTGTAAGGCTATGTCAGGTTGACTGGAAGGGGAAGCTATGTACAGTCAAAGTGAGTGATTTTTTTAAACATGATTTCAAAAGAACTTGGCTCTTCTCAAACTTCTTGGGCACGACTATGTTCAAGACAAATTGTTGCGTTTACCTGGGAAGTCCAGGACTATTGAAAGAATAGTTCTTTGGAATTGTTGATTATAAACCCTTACTAAAACAACGCCGTCTTTACGAATAAGTCATTCAAAAAATGGTCGACTTGGACTTCCAGAGTCTACTCTTGAGCTTTGACTTCCAAAAATATATCTTAAGCAGGTATTGATTTATTTTAGTTTGTGTTCAGTCGACAGTCGACTTTTTTGGTTGGATTTTGTAGGTATATCTGCGCAGTTAGTTTTGTTGGGACATGAATATTGGTAAAGTAAGCCATCCTTTCCACATTGTTTCGCTCTTTGGGCCCTTCGGCCCCGTTCAGACAGCTTCAGACAGCAGACAGGAGATCATTAATGCGGCAAAAAGCATTTCGACTCCCATCATCACTTGTACCCTTCAAGAGGAATACAACGAGGCACCGAAACTTTTGGGAATGTAAGGGTACCACATGCAAGGCCACAAAACCGCCCAGGAAATGCAAGGTCTGATCCTTTAATAAGGGGCTGTTGGTTCCCGGGTGGGGTTGGCATAATACCTTTCAATTCCCATGGCCAAGAAAAGAAAAGAAAGACGGAGATTGGTGGTCTTTGTTTAACTAGGGAAGTTTTTGCGCCGGAAAAAAAAACGGAAAGTGGATAAATTCAGTCTTACGGACTTCTTATATGACTGAAATGATTGGTGGTTTGAAGTTTCAAATGTTTGTGCTAATATTTACCCATATAATTGGGGGGGGACATGAATTCACTTCAAAACTTCAATTCATATTTTTGGGAAGTTCGTGAAACCTACCACCGAGTGGATTATAGATGTTTTTTTAAAATTCAACATGTTCCAAATAGGGGCTCATTCCATGGATGGAACACATCCCTTTAGTCTTCCTAATTCCTCGTGAGGATCGGGGTTTGGACCCCCAAATACCTCCTGAGGTTCGGCTTCAAGAGGGTCCAAATCCCTTGTAAGATTTGGATGATTTTGGAAGACGATCGGGTATCATGGGGCCTGCCTAAACCTTTGGTTCACAGTGGGAAAATGATCTCTTGAAAAAAAAAAGGGAACCCTATTGTTAACCTTTACTGGCGAGGGATTTAGACCAGGGATTTTGATTCAAGAAGTTTGGGGTTGGTGAATCGGTGAACCAAGTTTAGACCTGGCCAAGCAACCCCCAGCTAACGTACTCCACCCCCAAGGAATTTGACCCTTGGTTTCCCGTAATTAGGCCTTATCAAACCCATATTTCTGAAGGGGGGGGGGGGTACGTTAGGGGGGTTGATTTGCCAGAAAACCATGGAGCATTGTCCTTGATTATTCTGGCCCCTGAATTGATGCCCGCTATTGTGGAAGGATTGCATATCAGCTCCGTACTCTATAACCTAAATGTACCTTTCGAGAGATTGAGTGCTATTTGTTTTTTTGACCCCGGACAGATAAAATTATACATGAAAAAATTGTGTTTATTTTTTACATGAACTCAGCAGCGTAGCATCTACGCTCGTAAGCAGCGCCCAGCTTTCAATGGCTAGATGTGTCATCAAAGTATATCTAATCCAGTGATTCAATCCAAAGATGTATCATCAAATTTTGGTTACTTGTAGTCCTTTGCAATTCCTTTGGGATCCAATCACCTTTTGAGAATGGTAATGGAACCTAAATACTGTGCTATGGAGGTGATTGGACACCTCAATCATTCTACGACAATATGACTGGATGCCAAGGGAGTGAAAAAATTGAGCGACTTGATAGCAAATGGTCCTGCTACATGTCCATACCAAATGAACGCACCTTGCACTGGCTAGGTATACAATACAAATTTGATCCTTTCAGTAGGAACATGCAATAGTAAGATCATCAAAACAAATTTGCAAGATCTGTTCCTTTCACTCATTGATAAATGTTCCTTTCAAAGGCACTAATAGATGTTTGCCGTTGGTTCTGTTCCTTTCCCCGAACGGTGTTGACCCACCGGCGCTTGTCTCCTCTAGGTGACGGCCAGGATTGTCAAGGGCCGCATCGAACGAACTAACCTTGGAGACTTGTGTCGCCTTGGCGGCAGAAAAAAAAACGGTGGGATTCTAGGTGGTTGGAAGATGAGTCATGTCCCTTTTAAACATCAGATAATGGCAGATATGGTTTCTTAAAGGGGATGATACTACCCATGCGGGGGAAAAATGAAAAACATATTTGTTTTTCTTCCGGCTGAGTTGATGGATCACTGCCTGGATGTCCGAGGACAGTTTGGAAATGGGGCGGTATAACCTAGGGGTATATGGGGGTTATAACCCACTTACTAACCTTTTACTAACTTGCTGGGACATCTATAGTGGTGTTGATGATGCCTAACTTGAACGAGGAGTAAGTTAACAGAAATCCATGGTTATTGAAGGTTGGTATTGGTATACTTGATTTTTTTTAATTTTGTACCATGGGATTCATCGCCATGAAAAAACACCATTCAGGAGAATATGTTTGGAACTGTTCCAAGCATCGAAGAGTCGCAAATCCAAGTTGAAGGTTTGAATAGGGGACCGGATGTTTTTCCCAAGGATGTTTTTCAAAGCCATAATTTCAGAATCCGGTCGAATGAAATAAGGGATGTATTTCATGGTTCATGTTTCTGGTGGGTTTTCACATTAGCATCTCAGAGATGCCTCCTACAAGGACCTTGGGAGAGCTACCCTGAAATTCCCATGAAATCACCAAGGATTGCTGATCTGAAAGGATTGACAAACAGACCTTGAATTCCAGCACCATTCGTTTTTGCTATATAAGGTGGGCCCCGGTCAGCAGTCATAAGTAGGTTTGATTATAAGTCTACTTAAAAGTGTTGTAACCGCAGTTTCCCATTTACATGGCTGTTTATAGGGTTGAAATAACT
Source organism: Breviolum minutum Mf 1.05b.01 (assembly GCA_000507305.1). Lineage (NCBI taxonomy): Eukaryota > Dinophyceae > Suessiales > Symbiodiniaceae > Breviolum > Breviolum minutum. The sequence continues at coordinate 79,434 of DF239349.1, forward strand.
CTACTTGTATTTAACTAGTACCGGCCCACCTTGTTGACATGGAGACGCTTGAAAAATTGAGACCATCAATCCTGCTCGATTTGGGTCTGGATGATTCTTAGGGTTTCTGAAGCTGATTTGAACCAAGTTCAAACTCAAAGCTGAGGCAAACTATATTCCCTGTTATCACTGGGATTTTTTTTTACCTTTTGGCCTTCGTGCAGTCTTGCGATAGAACTGCAGTGGAATTCGCCAGCAAAGCGTGCAAACACCACACTGATGAAAATGATCAAACAAAATGAATGAGGACACAACAAGCACAACACAAACACGAAACACTAAGGTGCGACAGCACCCAACTGCCAGAATATCTGTGGAAGATATCTAATGGTAATCCTTTTTCCGACAACACAAGGTTGGTCAAGAAGGACAATTATATGGGATATTCAAGTTACGTCGACGTCCTGTAGGAGTGACAAACAAATCATACACAATCTGATAAACTTTATTACCTGAAGTGAGGATAGGATGACCCGACACTGCAGGAGCCCATAGGGAATATCCAAAAGGAGCCAAAGCATAAGTCTTTGAGACTGTGTCATTCTCCCATAAAAAGATACCCTTAGATCTAGTCCACTTGAGGAACCTATTCCAGACCACAGATTGTTGGGCAAGACTTTGTGGGGTCACTGCAGCCAACTTATTCATGTCACCAAGTTTATAGCAGCACTTATATTTCTTGTTTTCAGGCGGAAGAGAAATGGGGGCCAGGCTCTTGGAAAACAACGTGAAATCAATGTACAATTCCAGGATTGACACCTGACCATGATTATTCTCAGGCCACTTTAGATTTTTTGCCCAATTTACGACCCTCTGTAAGAAGACATCTCCAAAAGGGCAAGTGATCTCTGGGACAACTATGTTATAGAAGTCACAAATTCCAGGGCAGGGGGCCCTACTTGAAAAATCTGGTTTATCTTCATCCAAATTGGCGATACTTTCTTTTTGGGGGTTGTACTCCGCTTGTGAAATTATCAGCTGGCAATGTTGGACAAAATTATCAGCCTGTTTGGTGATTTTCTGGTAGACTGCCTCTGCCTTGGAAAAAATAGGTGACCAGTCACATACGGCTGCCTTTGCAACCAAATCGACCCTATTATTCATGACTGCTTGCCATTTCAAAAAGGGGTCTTCAATGCTTTCACTGGGTAGGATTTCATCCCCTATATCTCCAGCAAATAAACAAGGTCAACTGGTCAGTGCTCAAGTTCCAGTGACGGAAACCTGAGGCAAATACTTCAAGGAGGTCTATGACCCAGCCTATGGTTGTTTCATTAGTGTCAAGGTGCCCGGAGTTGGAGGGAATCCACTGAAAAAACAGAAAAGGAGATGATAGGGGGGTATTTTCTAGCATTAGGTGCTGCTTTCAATGATGTTGTTTTTTCTTTTACCCTGAAGAATTGGGAAATGAATGGAAATGATTGAAATGATTTCAACTTGACTATAGATAATTATAATGTCTGCTGGGTTTTGTCTATACGGGCCAAATTGGCAATGTCACCTGACTGGATTTCCGCCATTTCAAGTATACAGCGTAGGATTTTTTACAATCTAACATTTAACTTCACTACAGCCATAAACAAGACTAGAAGAAGTTTGACGCAGGTACACCCCCGAATTTTTGCCACAGATCAGATATCAAAAATGAGCGCGACTCTTGTTCGCAGGAAAATTGCACCAATGGCTGCAAGGTGGGCCCCTACCAGTTCTAAGTAGGATTACAACTCCATTTGCTTATAGGGGTTATAACCCCAGGTACCCATTTATAAGGCCATTTATGGGAGTCACAACTCCATTTTTAACTAGTGGGGCCCACCTTGTGTTGAAAATGGTTTACGTAGTTGACCATTTCTCGAGTAAGGAATGCCAAAAGATGTCCCACTGTTTTTGGGAGAGGAATCTCAAAAGTTGCTTGTGGCAACAGTGATGATAGGCCTACCCTAGAAGTCCAACCGGCCACCATTTTGATATGTTGGTGGTTTATGTCTATGCGTTGAACTGTTTAACCACTTTTTTTTGGAAGGGTTTGGGGATTAAAGTCATTAACGGAAAAAAGCATGGTTCACTTTTCAAAAAGTGATGGTGCTTTGGTAGCTTTCCCAAATAACATAATCTCCGATAGCTTCACGACAGTGACTTCCAGGGTATGTCATCCACCTGAAATGGATTATACAAAACATACAGGGTGGCCCCTACCAGTTATAGATGGAGCTATTTCACCCCTAGAAATGGCCTTATACATGGGTAATAGGCGTTGTAACACCTATAATAAGCAAATGGAGTTATAATCCCACGTATAACTGGTGCAGGGGCCCGCCTTGCAGAAAGTTTCAACTTGTTTCTTTCACCGTCAGTCACAGCCAACCTTCTCAGCCAGGTTGACTTGAAAACCGTGGAACGCTTACAGTTGGAGTTGAAGATTGAGGTCCATGGCTCTTTTTTTCGTTTTTGGTGATGAGAAGAGAGAACGGAAACAATGTTGTTTCTTGTTCTTGTTCTTGTTCTTGTTCTTGTTGTTGTTGTTGTTGTTGTTGTTGTTGTTGTTGTTGTTGTTGTTGTTGTTGTTGCTGTTTTTTGGAGATGGCAAAGGAGCAACATGTTTTTAAGAAGGGAATCCCTTGGATCTATCCCCCACCCAAGATTCCAGGCACCACCAGGATTATGACACGTTTGATTTAGAAGGGAATCCCAACTGGTATGTCTCTGGAAGTTAGTAACTAGTTGGCAAGACCTGCAAGAAAAAATCGAGAAAAAGTCATTGGCCTAAAGCAGGGGTCATTCAATGTCACCCATTTGGGGGGGATCAAACTTGATGCAAAATGTAGGAACTTTGTGGGCGTTCAGAAAGCAGAAACCCTGCATTGCTTGGGTTGGGTCATACGGTAACCTTTTGTTTGTTTAAGGTGATGTTTTACTTTGTACCTTGGTAAACCACCTTTAAATCACCAAACAATTTTTGGAACTTGTTCCAAGCATCTGAAGCAAATCCAAGCTAACGGCTGTTGAAAATGAGTCTAGCTCTTTGTTCATATTCAATCTTGGTGGATATTGGGACACGAAACCCTTCCCAGGAAGTTACCTGAAGTCTGAAGTAAATCCAAGTCTTCCAAACACCGAAACTGAGTGGGTGTTTGAACCCCCATTCACATCTCCTGAAAAAACAGCATTTAGGGGGTTCCAAGCACCAATCCTCGTTAGGTATTGATGTCTAGGGTTGTACCATGGGCTAAGCCACCATGAAAAAACCCACCATTTTTGGGAGATGTTTGTTGATTTTTCCAATTTTTGGTGAGATTTTATGTTGGAAAAACCCTGGCGGTTATTTGCAAAACCCCTGGTTTTGCAAAGACGCGCCAGGATATCAGAGCCGCCTTGCTGGACTCCAAGAATCTCGTCACTTGGATTGCTATCCCGGATACTCAAAGGAGCTAGTCTGTAAACATACAAAACCTGGGGGGTTTAGTAGGCAGAGACGCCATACATTCAGTGTTTGGATATGTGCTAGGGTGAAAGAACTTCCCTGATTTCTAGTATAAACTCATGAAACCCATAGGCCCTTAGGTTGTTTGTTGTATCTATGCTAAGGATTCCCGTCATTGTGGGTGGGATGACCATTCATATAGCCACTTTTGACCCTGGCACTTTTGTCCTTTTTGTTTGATGATTGTAAACATCACCCAGTGGCATTCAGGGGGTGCCCCTAGATTCGCATGAAGAAAGGGGACATGAACCTCAAACAAAATAAACCTCGTGATATCATCTATATTTCAATAATATATCCCATAGGATCCGTCTATGGTATGTTCACCTGCATTTACCATCAAAATCAACCAAGTGCAGGTAAATATACCAGTCTCATGGATCCTATGGGTATCGGTAAAACATAAGGGGCTTGCAATATAACTCAGATTTGTAGAGATTTTATGTAGAAGTATCACTATTTTACAAGCCAGTTTTTCATGGAATAGGATCCTGGCAATTCTGCATTTCCGTGGCCTTGTTGGGATGGTGATTTTTTCATGACCCTTCAAGGGTTTGGAAAGGCGACCTCCAACTATCCGCGGGATCATTCGGTGGGTCACGAATTGCTCATCACCTGAAACATGCATATTTCCATGACGGATCCATGGGATTGGTATATTTTCTACATGGATGGCTTAATTTATCGATTTCATGTAGGTAAATATTCCATACATGAAGCATATGGATATGATATCCTGAAACTAGTTTCATGTTTCAGTGAATTTCCAGGTGATACATCCTCACTACCAAACCTCCGCAATTTTTAACACCTTCAATATGTGATACATTCAATGAAATGAAATTTTGCCCACAGGGCTCCTCGGAAGATACCCCAACTTCCCCAAACCTCCGCAAAGAAAGAAAATTCCTTCATAGACTGTTGGTGCAAAAACCTCTGGTGAATTACTGGAAGGCAAACCTTTTTTGTCCCCAAGGCAGGCATCCGCTTGGCCGCCACGGATGTGGAGGTGGTTACGGAGGTGCGCTATGGGCTTATTCCCTGCCAAATGGTTGGCGATTTTTGCTGTTGAACAAAGTTGAATTCCAACAAAATTATTCTTCAGATGAGTTTGGCTTTGAAAAAAAACATACACCAAACTATGAATGTCAAGTTGTTTTTGTTGGGTTGATGTCTGTTAAGATTCCGAATGGCGCGATGGTGTTTTGGATAAATACTTTGACTCAGAATTGTCGGTGTTTCATGTTTTGTGTTTTGTTGTTATGGCAAGTTCATGATTGCATAAGGCCTCATGATGGTGTAGTCGTAATCCGCTGATCTCTGGTGAAGATACTCCAAAAATTAGCCAGCATGGATTTTCTGATGGCAAGACATGGCATTGCAACATGGATTTGTGTTTCCTTTCTGGCTTTTGAATTTGGTTTGGCGTTGTGTTTTGTTGTTATTGCAGGTTTCTGATTGCATGGAGCCTCATGATGGTGTAGTCGTAATCCGCTGATCTCTGGTGAAGATACTCCAAAAATTAGCCAGCATGGATTTTCTGATGGCAAGACATGGCATTGCAACATGGATTTGTGCTTCCTTTTTGCTTTTGAATTTTGTTTGGCGTTGTGTTCTGTTCATGGTCTGTGGCATGTTGCTTTCGTCCTACATGAATGGTTGATTTTTACTTAGCTTTCATTTAGGCAGGCATATTAAACAAGTGTCTCAGGGATCCTAGGTCCTGGGATTTTAATGGATTTTATGTGTATATATATATTTATTTATATTTATATATAGCACATGTTAGGAGAAGTCCCTCAACACTGGAATCAAACGACAATTCCCCAAGTCCAATGGCAGAAGACCAAAAAGACAACTCTTCGTTTTTCCCAGGTTTTTTCCACACTTTTCCAGGTCCAACCATTCGGAAAAGACTTGGGGCCTATACTTTTTTCTCAAAACAAGATCAAAACAAGGCTCGTTTGAAGATTTTTGTGGCTTGTCTCCAAAATGGTCAGTTTTTACTCCCAAATGCTCCACGTAAAGAATATGTACCTACATAATATACCATCAATGTAGCCAGATGTACCCCCCGGAAAACTAAAACAGCAATGGAAAATCCACCATTTGAAGATGTACTATTGAAAATGAGGATTTCATTGCCATGCTAGTTTTCGTTAGTTTAGGTAAATATTTCCCAGTTCCATGGCAGTCGGGACGTCCATGATTGCTTTGTTTCCATCGAAGCATAGAGCCATGGGCCAACGTGATCTCGCAGGACAAAATACGTGTAAAGCCACCAAAGATGACGGCCAGCAACAAGATGCTGTTTTTCTCCTTGCAGGCGACAAATGGGACAGATTTGTGTTAGGTTTCGGGTTGGGTGATGTTTTTGTTGTTGGAGCTGTGAATTTGTGTACGGAAATTTTCCGGTTTTTGTTTGTTTGGAGCTATGAAAAATTTTGTTTGCTCCTTTTTGCCGGGCTTGCTATATACCCTCCTTGAAAGCAACTTGCCCCTGAAAATCAATGGTTGCAAGATGAATTTCCTTTTTGGGACCCGGCCCATTTGCAGGTGCGAAGTGTTAGGTTCATGGAATGTCGATGTTCCATTTGCTGGGATGGTTTGCTAAAAACATCACCCGGGTCAACAGTGCAAAAAGAAAAATACTTGATGGATACGAATCCACCTGCTTATCTTAAATCGCTTATGATTTATTTGTAAATAAGGTGATATGTTATGTTTTGTACCATGGGATTCATCACCATCAAACCCACCATTTGGGAGATGTGTTGCTTACTTTTATCCAAGCACCAAACAGTCGCAAATCTAAGTTATGTAGATTTGATGGTTTTTTCGGCCCGACCGGAGTCCGGAGCACATGAACCTCACCAAAGCTTTGCAAGAAAAAAATGGCTGACCGGGGAATGGTTTTCTGAAAAAAAACATCTTGTCGAATAAAAGGGGACAAGCCAAAATTGATACCCTCCGGTAAACAAACATAGCAATGGAAAATCCCCATCTTGAATAGGAAATACATCTTCAAATGGTGGATTTTCCATTGCTATGTTAGATTACCGGAGGGTACTTTATGTCCACCTGCTTGAAAATGGATGAGTTGTTGCACAGGGAGTTTAGTCATTGCAAGCCATTTTTTTTTGTTGGATGAACTCTTGAAGCTTGGTGAAGGATTCAAGGATCTGGAACTTGGGTGAAAAACAGCATCCATTTCTTATGTTTTTGTTCTCTAGGCATCCAGTCATGTTTCTAAGGTTGTTTCAACACCTTTGGAACACACCCCTAAACCTTTACCAATAGGTTGTAAAGGGAATCCTTTCATAGTTGGGTAGGGGGATTGCCTGGGGTGTGCTCCAGGGGTGTGTTGTAACTTTCTTGGAATGTTGTCAGAGAATGATTTTGGTGTGTCCTTCATCACCTCCGCACCGCATGGTATTTAGATTCCATGAAACCATTCTTAGTTTGTGTGATCGGATCCCTTGGTTAATTGTTGCTTGTGGATTTGTTTGGGGTCCATTTTTGGTGGAGGCAAGCAAGTACTACCGGCTGGGTTATTCCGAAAAATAATAGGTGAGTGTAAGATCAATGGAGAGGGGCAATGTTTCAAGCATACCATGTCGTTGGTAGGATGTTGTTTGAGGGATCTTTCAGACTCCTCCCTACAGTAGGATTGATGGTCTCAATCCCATCCCTTGGATAGGATTGTAGGGGACAGGTTTCTGAAAGGACATACAAACGAATGATGGATAAAACACCAGTGTCAAAAAAAAGGTGGTTGGGGGGGGGGGGGGGGTTACTATCGGAAGGAAATGTTTACTTAGAGGCTCATGCTCACGTACCGTCCGGCTCAGACATCACTAATTCTCACTCTTCAGGATGATCCAGACGGTTTTTTTTCCCAAGATATTGACATCATTAGGGATTTTTCAAGAAGCCACCAACCCGCTAACTACCAATCAGCTATTGATTGAGATAGATATTTTGCGATGATATTTTGCCCCTCCCAAGGCCTTGAAAGCTGCTTTGCCCAATGCCGTCGTCAAGGTGCGTTCGTTTGGTGTGTGTGGCCGAGGTCACCGGAAGGTCACCCCAAATGGTGGTGAATGGGAAGGGAATGCCTCCCCCAAAACAGGCGATTCATTCATGTTTAGGAATATGCAATCTACCTTTTGCGATACAAAATAAATCTTCAAGTCGTAGTGGATTTGCTGTTGCTAAAGATTACTGTAAATACATTTCCAATAGAACATAATTTTTATAGTTGATGATTCTATTTCCAACACATTGCTAAGATACTCGTAGTGGATGATTCTATTTCGAAGGGAAAATACCTTTCAATGAAGTGACCTTTGGATTGGGTATATAGGTGGATCGAATGAGTTGTAGAGCAACAATAAATTGCCAAGGGTGTTCGGATAAAACTTACGTACCTTGTCAGTAAGCTAGGTTACTTCACCTACTTTGAGGGACTGAATCAACCCAATTAGAGGGATTGGAACTCACTATTGATTGTGAAGTCATCAGTTCCAGCAGGACATCTCAATGGGCCCTCCTCATGCAATTGGAGTCAAGGAATCTATCAGGGGCCCATTTGGTTGGCTGCTACAAGATTCTGCAAGAACGGGCTGGTCATTTTGGAGTTATTGAACAGCAGCCTTACTAAAGCTTTATTTCCCCAGGGCATTGTTCTTTTCCCATGAAGATACCCCCAGGGTAAATCTTATCCAATCTTCGCGGCATCCAAAATTCCAACCATGGCAGGGCATTCCTTCCACGAAACGTGCGGTCTTGAACAAGAAGGAAACTGGTGACAAGGTGGTAGCATTTTGGGGCGGAAAAATGGGATCACAAGTTCACTCCGAAAAAAAACAGGTAAGGCAATGAATCTGTACTATATATGGTGTCCAGCTTGAAGTGATCTTAACGATCGTGATCGTAAGTCGGTTTATTTCACCTATTTAGGGGACGAATTTATACATTGGGATTGCGAGTTGCCAGTCCCATGATTTCATCCTGACCATCAGGATGACATTTTTGAGATCGGGGATCCCAAGTAGCAACCTTAAGTTTGATGATTTTGAACACGGTTAATCGTAGAAGTTTCGCATCCCAACATATTCAGATATGAGATGAGAAAGGTGTGTTTCAATGTTGTGGGACCTCTTGAAACAGTAGGGTAAGTGCCATCACAGAAAATGCCACAAGCGAGCAGTCAATAAAAGCATGGGTTGAATATGATATGAGGGGATTCTACTACTCTTTGTTATAGGGATTTTTCTTGCTTATGGGAATACCCCTGAAGATTAACAACTCACCCGGGACAAGCCGTCCTTTTCCCCTTTGGGGCCCAGTGACGTGTCGATTCCTTGTGGAGGGGTCACTCCGAATGAATCAGTGGTCTTTTCAATACGCATGCTGCTGGAAGTCCAACCAGTGACCCATTTTGTCTAATAGGTTGGGGGGTTTACGAGTTGAAGCCACCATTGTTTGCAAAGGCTTTGGGAATGAATCATCCAAAAGGAATCCCCCACCAGTGCCCACCAGATTTTATATAAAATGGTGGCGTTTCACGAGTTCTAAGGTATGAATGAGGAAGCCATAAGCAAACTCCTGAGTTCCTTACCCATGACGGATCCATGTATGGTATATTTACCTATTCACCATCAAAATCAACCAAATGTAGGTCAACATACCATACATGGATCCTATATGGTATATATGTACCCAAACTGTTGAGCCCCTTTGAGTTTGTCTAGTGTCACACATCAAGATTTTTGAATGGCACTCACCAACTAAACAGGTGACTGCCCCGGGGACTAAAAAGTTTTGCCTAGGTAGTCCAACGTGCATTTTGGGACAATTAATATCCAAACCTCAACATGAGCCACGAAACAAAAACCTCCTTCTTTCCATGAAATACTGGTTGGTTCATAGGGATCCTTACAATGTTTTTTTTAATAATCCTTATATAGCTTGGTAGTAAAACCTCTATATAACACAAGCAACCAGTTCTTTTTTCGTGGCTCACAGGTTTAAAGTAGTTTGGTCTTTCGCGTCCTCAGTGGTGAAGCATCTCAACATTGTGATTATTTTACCGATTCAGATCCCATGAATCACCACCGAAAAACCACCATTTAAGGGGAGAATGGGGTGTGGGTCACTTTTTCCTTTGCATCGAAGAGTCGCAAATCTAAGTTGACTGGTTCTATTTTGAGACGATAGCTTTTATTACCAATGCTGAGGAGCTAAACCTTTGCTATGGATCTTCGTTGTGGATGTTTTGACTCGTTCTTGAAAGCAGAGATCTACCAAAGAAAGCTGAAATGAAAGAGACCTGGAAAACAGTTCCTTTGTCACCCCCTCCTTTGGGACACCACACCTTTCTTAAAGAGAAGCCAGTATATAGTTTCTGTATCCCATGACGGATCCATGGCGCTGGTTTTTTGTACCAACTGATTTACCATCAAAATCAACTATATACATTCATGCAGAGGTAAATTCATCCCATCGTTTCATGGATCCCATAGATGGATCCTACACCCCCTCAAATTTTCTCTATGGCTTTTTCGCGGTTTCAACGGGTTCCACCTTTGGAAAACGCGGGCATTCGCCATGCCGTTGTGGGTCGCGTGGGCCAAGGTGGCGTATTCCTTGTTGGTAGAAGGCTATGGTCTTCGAGAGGTGCCCACGATGACGCAGGATTCGACAGACAGCTTTCTTGCCAGCCACTAAATCAGTGCGGTGGTACTATAAAAAGGCGAGAAAATAGTTTTTCCACATGGATGTTTCCAAAAATAGTGGTACCCCCAAATCATCCTAGGGGTTTCCATCAAAAACCATCCAAACTTTTTTTATTTTCACCCCTACCTGGGGAGATGATCCAATTTGACTAATATGTTTCAAATGGGTTGAAACCACCAACCAGAAATAGTGTTTCCACATGTTGGTCTTCCTGTCAGTTTTAGTAGTGTACAGTGCATATATTCTTATTATTTCTAAATTTGAAAAGTAACTACTATTATGGGAGACAAGTCCAACCAAAAAAGTGGGAATCCTTTTGGATTTCGAAAAAAATGGTGGGATTCCTTTTGGATGATGATGTACTCCCAAACCCTTGACAAAAATGGTGAAAATCATACATGCAAAGAAGATTTGGTTACATGTGTTAAAAGTCCACGATCTAAATGCAACTCATAGGGGTCGAATGAATCTAAGGGACTACTACCAAGTAGTGTGAGGTTTGCCAAGATTTTTGTAAGCCAAAAGGAAAGACTCCTTGGGCGCCCGTGCTGATGGTGATCAGCATTCATGAGCAGCCTGGATGATCATTTTCTAAATGAATCAAGGTAAAGGTCGTAGCGGGCAATTTTCGGTTTCGATCCCCAATGTGAAACACCTCAGCATTCCGTTTTTAATGAAAAAAATGCCTGCTGAAAATGGGGGGTGCCATTTCATTTAAGAAGAAACTTGCAGAAGACATCTTCCTGGCAATTCTTTGTGATCGTTTTGGGATGGTTAAGTATCCGTTTCAAAGGTTGCTGGTGCCCTCCAAGGATTGGGGACAAGAAGAAGGTCACTTTGAATCACCTGGTTTGTTTATTTTTGCAATCCGACTTATAGAAGTCATGTTTTACTTTTTTTTAATGAATTGCCTCTGGATGTTGTGAAGCAATGTCAAGGGGTAGCTCATAAAGAATATGTATGGTTTCCAGAATGGTAATTGTTTAACTCGGGTACCAGATAATTCGAAGTGACTTTTTCTATCCCCTAGTTGGAGGTCACTTAGCCTTTACAAAGGGTCACTTAATCATCACAAAAAGGTCACCAAGAATTGCTAGGTATAAAGTTATCTCCCAGCTGTTTTTGATGCTGGTAGTGATTTGCTGTAGATGAACTAGGTTGGTGAAATCTTATAAGTTGGCCAGATTTGTGAAGATAAGTCAACTGTCAAGAACGTAGTCTACGAACGAACGTTTAACGGCATTTCAGAGTTCGGATGACGTCTTCAAGATGCAGGGGGGACATTTCATCAAGAATTTGTTTTTGAGGGATTTCCTTCAAAAGCTCTCGCTTCATTGGAATGTTTGAAGATACCCAATTGGGGATTTTACCAACCTAGTATACATCTCACTTTTTGGGGATTTTTTTTGAGGACATTTCATCTCATAACCCAATTCAGAGTATTTCGGTCTTTTGGAAATTTTCCTACAAAGAATGCTAGGAAACACTCGTGGAGGATGAACATGAACCGCTTGAATTCCAGGTAGTTGTGTAAGGGAAACCTTACGTTTACCCAGATTAACCAAGCAGCATTTCCTTTCGTTCATGGCTCACTCTTGGCCAGGTCATGGCAACTCCCGGTATCGAACCAAGCAAGACCAGTTCCAATCACGTGGTGGAAGTGGAGAAGGTCCGGTCCTTCCGCCACGGTCTCCTAAAAAGTTTTGCAGGGGAAGCAACGCCCTGGAAGTTCAATGACAATTCTTTGGAATTGTTTCTTTTCAAACGACATACGACATATACTGTATTATTGTTTTAGTAAGGGTTGATAGGCAAAAATTCCAGGGGCCTATTCTTTTAATGGTCGACTTGACTTCCAGACAATGGTTTTGCATCCCCTCAACCAAAATAGATGAAATAGGCGAAGTTTACCCAGTCAAGAAGGCTGGTTTAAAGATTTTGGACGTGGATTTTTGATGATTTTTGGTGATTTGCCATGGGATTTATTGCAAGTCCCTGGAAGTCCGAAGGACCATCTAGAAAAATAGGTTGTTCACATCACAAAAAACGTATTTTTTTTTAATAGGGAATTTTCATCATCCCGACATGGTGACTGCTATTTCGGGGTCCACCACAATCACCTTTTTACATGAGAAAACCAACCCTAAAAATTGACATGGTCCCTTGGTGATGCAGGGTTTCTCCAATTGTTCAGGGTTGTTTCAAGTGATTATGGTAAATGTGGGTGAATATACCAGTTACATGGATTCAATGGGTTTCAGGAGTTGCAAACAAATCCCGGTAGAGGGGGGGAATAAGACATCACCCCCCCCAAAAAAAAAAATCTACAGTTTTGTCGTCTTTTTCTTGTGATCCTTTGGATTGAAGAAAGTTCCGCCCAAAAAAAACTGGAACATACCCCAGGTACCCCAAAATACATATTATGTTAAAATGAAAAGATCTCCTTCGTAAACAGGTGGTTGACAGTCTGGGGTATGTTCCAGAGGTATGTTGGAGTTTCTTAGATTAGAGGGACATTTATCGAACCTGGTCACTCAAAGGTAACCTGAATTTTGGTGAAACCAGCTGGCAGTGTGTTGCACAAGAAAAGGACCTTTGATGAAATAGTACTCGAAAAGGATGAATTTAGGTGTTTATTGCGCTTTATGAATCACATATACAGAACCTTTACATCTGTGATGCGGGTTCGCGGAAGGGCATGTAACCTGCATCCATTGAAAGGACTTGAACTTGTCTTTATTTGTGTTGCCATAAGGGTTCTGAGAAAATTTGAGAATTGTCACGCACATGTTTTTTTGCCGACAAGCATTTTAACTTATCCTGTCTTTTGACAGGAGAACGGACCAAAATCATCCCGGAACACTTGCATGAAGAAGAAATTGCTCACCGAGGTGTCACGCTCGAAAATGCTCAGAGGCTTCAAACCCCCGGCCATGAAAACGTGTAGATTTTTTGCAAAATGCTACTTGGGATCCACATGGGATCCACGGTTGGACACATTTTAACAAAACAAGGCGAAGCGAGCAGCGCAACGGGTAAAGCAGCGCAGAAAGAGAGCGGGCGGCTGAGAGCCTGCTTGCTTTTGCACAGTTTGTGGGTGGCATGGATCCTGAACAAAACTATATGCAGCAGAAACTGGTTGACTGCCCGCACAAGTTTCATGCGCGCTGCGCTTGGACTGTGTTTGGGCTTTCTTCTCTGACATCACTCACAAACAATGCAGTTCAATGACGGATTTTGGCAGAAAATAGCGTCAAACTGTTTCAGAATTCTTACACCTGGAATATGAAGAAGTTTTTGAAAGATACTGCGGAGTTCAGTTCCCTTAATCGGAATGCTGAGTGTTTTTCACCAAAAAGCTTTAGCTATAGTAGGGGTTCTTACTTCTTTGTTTGGATGATCCGTTTTGGTTTGCCTCTTGTTGTGGTTATCTAGCCAGCAGTTGTTGGGCCATAAGATTGTGATATAATTTCTACTTGTGATTATCAAGCATCAAAGAAGCAAAGTGGAGTTTTTGAAGAGGTCAGTCTTTGACAAAGCAACAAAGAGCAACGTTCAAAAGCCTCACATGACATTCCACTATGCAAGAGCAAAGTATATGATATCCCTTTAGTGCATCATAGTTTATTTATTATCGTTACATATACTTGTGTAGCTTTTCATCCCCTTTCAAGATACATCAAATACCCCAGTCTTGCAACATTCTTCAAATACCTTGTGAGGAGATGTTTCGACCCTCCAATAGGCCTTCTCAGACTGCGTTTGGGAAACCGAAAACCTACTCAATAGGTACGTAGAAGACGAGGGCTAAGGATAGATATCACCTAACTCCATGGGATTCGGGATATTCCCTTGCAATTTCTTTGATGCTTTTGGGTGGTAAAAACCAAAAAGGCATCAACAAAAAGCGGCCAACCTGCCGGTACACCAAATGCAAACACCGGCAGATCTTGGGCATCGAAGCGGCAAGAAGAACCATCATGCAGGAGATCAAAGTGACGTTCCTTGGCTGGACTGTGCTTTGCTTGGATTTTTTGAAGGTGCTACCCTTGGGATTGGATAATGGTGGTACCCTTGGGATGGACGGCTCCTCTTTGCTGAACCCGCCAAAGAGTTTTTTTAAAGGGGGATATCCAGGGATATCCATAATCTTTTGGCAGTGGTATCTTGGATTTGTTTAATGTGATGTTTTACGTTGTACCATGGCAAATGACCATTAAACCACCGTTTGGGAGAAGATTTTTGGGTCACTTTTTCCAAGCATCGAACAAGCAAATCTAAGTTAGTGAGTGATGAGCAAAGAGCAAAGGAGCATTCTAAGGAGCATTAGTGGGTTGAATGATCCTGAAGAACATGACCAGTTGTTTCGTTTGTTATGTTGTACGTTTAAATACCCACAGGATCCATGGGACTGGGATGAATTCACCTACATGAATGGTTGGTTTTCATGGTAGATGCACGTAAATATGCCAGTTGTTTCCTGCATGGTTATTCCTAGTCAGTCGTCCAAATACCTTTTGAGTAGGTGTTTCGTTTCCCAAACGCCATATGAGAAGGCCTATTAGAGGGTCCAAACATCTCTTCACAAGGTATTTCAATAATTTTTGGAAGACTAAGGTATTTGTTGTATGATTAAAGGTGGAGAAAAACTACAAATATATATTTTTATATAGGGATATCGGGATATCCATGATCAGCCAGGAAAATTCAGGATCCCAGAAGCTGAACCAATCAGGATGACTCATAGAAAATCATAGTGTTGATGAAAGAAATCCTGCACCAGTTGATGTAGTAGATATCTCTGTATTCATTGGGTTTTATACATCCCAGCTGGTTAGCCGGATTTCTTCCATCAACGGTAAGTTTTTTCACTGTTCATTTCAAGGTTCTTTATTGAGCCAAACAGGCAATCACCTAACTCAACTTTTGGTAGGATGACATAATATTTAGTAAGAAAAAGATCCAAGTTTTTGGAGAGGTTTATGTCGTAGGTCTGCAAATGGGGATTAGGTAGTAAGGTCAAAGCTTTTTGTTGGACATTTTGTCGCGACCCAGAAACGTTTTTGGGTACTTTTCTGAAACACTCAGTTGTTTAAGAAGATATTTAGGGTCATATGGGCATTAAACGTCATATAGGTAAATAAACGTTATATAATCATAGGGTGAAACATATTTTATATGGCGTATCATTAGACTGCTGAGTTGTACGGGATTTTGATACGCCATATGAAGATAATTCACGATTCTTCATTGAGAACCCACTTATGTACGGTCCCCCCTTTTCTTTTAACCAAGCCAGAAATTCCTTCTTTCATTTGATAGAAATTGAAAATTGGGTCGTTCTTCCCAACATGTAACCCCAAACCCATACTTCTGGTCAACTTATAGCGACCTTACACGACCCTTGCCTCAAATTTTCAGGCAAATCTAGGTTGGTGAGCTATTATAATGTGGCCATATATTTGGGGATTTAGCGCATAGTTTAAACACAAGGATATCAACAAAATACTCCCTGAAAACCAACGTGGAACACAAAAATTGACGGTTTGGGTCGATGTTTTTCCTTTTCCAAGAGCCATTTTTCAGGGTCAAAAAGTTAGTTTTCGGGGGGTATACTGCCTATTATAGGTGGGGTTACAAGGTGGGCCCCTACAATCGTTATAATTGGAGTATAATAATCCCTACAATGCCCTACAAATGGCCAAAGATTAAAAGTTACCTGGGGTGAAATCATCCCTATAGATGACATTTCAATGGTGCTTATAAAATGGGTAATTGCCTATAGGGGGTTAAATTCACCCACGAAATAAATAAATGTCATCCTACTTATAACCCAGATGATCCATGGGACTGGTATATTTACCCCTACTATTTTGGCATCAAAATCAACCGAGGCTGGGTGCTCATGGTATTGCTGTGGATGCGCGAAGCCTCAGGTTTTTATGGCATGTGTACCAACTACTTGGAGGACCACCGTAGTTAGTACAGCATGTGGTGAATAACCATGGTTAGGTTTTAACCCCTAAGGATAGGGTTGTGGGACCCCTTCCAAATGGCCGAACTTCATGGCTTATAAATGAGGGTGATCCTAACCACTTACTAATTGGGATGATTCTCCAAGTGCCCGTCCCCAAACGCAGCCTGCCCCTCACAGAAATAGCCGGCTGTGCTATTGCACCCCAAAAGCTTTTCACATAGCCCCTGAAAAGTTATTCAAAACCCTGAAAAGGAAAGGAAAGGCTTGTTTCCCAAACATCCATTCTCAGGGGCTATGTTCAACCATCCATGATCGGGGCTTATGAAAGCTATTGGTTTCCCGTAATAAGGCCGGCTATCCGACCCTTGTTTCTGAGGGGTACGTTGGGGCAGGGTTGGTTGACCAGTCGTGATCAGTTTTTTTTTTCTGAAGCATCAGGGAAATTCAACATGGAACCCCAAAATGAAGGTTTAGCCTTTTTAAACGCGGGATTTCTCAGCAAGCGTTTGGATGTCTAGTGCAATCACCCAGGTACATATTGCCTTCTAAAGTTGGCTTGAGGCGAACATTGGTGATTCAACGGAGAGCAAGGTTGCCTTCGTTTTTTTCGTCTGCTGTCGAGGAAGATTTTGTTCCCCATGGACAAAGCAGAACTGGAGGCAACTCGGGTCCTGGCAGATGATACGGTCCCTTGGTTTCTGGGCAGACATTCAAAGTTGGGACGAAAGGAGCCAGTCCCGAGTTCTGGGTGCCACAGAAACGTGCCCGCACTTTCCATTCGACCGGGAAGTGCACCGAGACGCATGGGTTCGGAAAGCTGAAAAGACCCGCGTACAATGGGCCCGTCATTGCCAAGAGGTGGCATTTTTCATCAATATATGGGAACAAGGCTCTCTGCGATCAAAAGACTGATCGCGGTGAGCTCGCTCAACATGTTCTACAGCGGTGCTGCAGCACAAACGGTAGGCAGTTCACACGACCTGGGCCCACAAAATGTAGCTGAGGAAGGGAAATCTCCTTATTTCAGTGAAATCTACACCCATGGAACTGAAAAATCACCCAATTGAAACGGAGAATCATTGTTCCAAACGTCCATTTTGGCTTCATGTTCATTTTGATGGAAATCTAGGTTGGTGAAATATATTAATTTGGCCAGATGACCTCACGTTTTGTTCAAAAAAGATTTCACAGCTGAGCAATGGCAACATAATCCTTAGTACATTCTATTACACTGAATTCGTGATGTTTTTGCAATACCTTACAAAGTCTTTGCATTGGCCACCATTTTGTTAATAGGTTGGTAGATACAAGTTTTCAGCATTTTGTTCAATGGTTGAAAAATTTACCCTCCAGGGAACGATTACATAGCCCACCAAATGGGAAAAAGAAAATCATCGACTCACGAGTGCCGTGAAGGTGGGGGGCATGTCAGTTTCCTAGCAGGAAACACAAAGTTTTTCAAGATGGTGTTTGACAGGACTTCCAGGGATACACCCCCGAAAACTAACATTACAATAGAAGAACACCATTCTCAATAGGATATACATCTTCAAACGGTTAAGTCTTTCCACTGTCACTTTAGTTTTCAGGAGTGTATCCTTTGAAAACAAAAAAATCAGGCGCGTCATATCCAGATGCTGGGAGATTGCATGACATCACGTGGAGCTGTTGGGGAAACTCAGGGAGTGTTTGGAAATAGCATGATGTTTGAGATGTCACAGCACCCATTTGCTACCCAGATTTTTTTTTGACATAATCCCTCAGTATATGCCTAAGTACTGGTAGGGTTGCTCCCCTTCCAAATGGCCATTCCATGGCTTATAAAGGGGGGGTGCTCCTAACCACTTACAAGTCCTGGGATGATCCTCCAAGTACACCCCTGAAGATTAACATTTTGAATCCAAAGTCATGGAGGTTTGGTTCAGATGAATTTCCTTTTCAATTGGGTGATTTCTAGGTTCCAGCGGTGAATTTTCCGGGGTGTATGTTTTTCCGAATTTGTGAAATATTGAGTCCAACTTGTTGCTAGAAAAATCACCATGTCTCATAGATGTGATGTACCGTAATGATTTTGAAACCATCAACTTGGACTCTTCCGAAGAGCACTGACCAGTTGACCCTGCTTATTTGTTGTTTATTCCGGGGATGAAAACAACATAGGGATTATGTCATGAAATAAGGGTATTTATGAACCAATCAATTTACTGGAATGTCATAACCGATAGGATCCATGTAAGGTATATTTACCTAGAAGGGTTTATTGACTATAAGGGAATGTCATTAGAATCAAGATACATATGAAATGTCATGTCAGGTTTTTTCGTTGCCGTTGCTCACCTGACTTCAACCAAAAGTCCAAGTCGCAAACGTATATACCTCAGGAGGTATTCCTGCTGGATGTCTAGGGTGCAAGATAGGCCCCTACTGAGTTATAACTGGAGTTGTGGTTCCCTATTAATGGCATTTAATTGGCCTTATAAATGTGGAACTGGCATTATTTCAACTTGAAGTGGAGTTATTTCACCCTACTTATGACCCAGATGATCCATGGGGCTGGTGTATTTACTTACATTTGCCGTAAACAACACCTAAATGTAGGTAAATATCCCAGTCCCATGGATCCGTCATGGGTAAGTGGTGACGGGGCCTACTTTGTAAGGGTCTCTAAGAATTTTTCAACATACCCCTGGAAGATACCCCAAACGCTTCACCCACAGTTTATGAAGGAATTCCTTTCATTCGGAAGTTTGGGGTTGCCTGATTTTCCCGAGGTCTTAGGCATCAATCGCTTCGGCATCAGTCGGATGCGCACCTCTGCCCTGATGTCACCTGGAGAAGTTTCAGTGAAATGTCCGGAGACGGAGTCGCGTATTTTTCTCTGGGATGGAAGAGAAACTTGGATCATCCCATTTAGTAACTACTGGGTGGTGGTTTCGATGTTTTTTTTTATTTTCATCCATCTTTTCTTTCCTTTCACTTGGAGGATCGTCCCGTCGGACTTGGATACGTGGTTAGGATCACCCCCATTTATTTGAGCCATCATTTGGGCCATTTGGAAGGAAAACAACACAAGCCAATCCTCACGACTTATGAGCACAATAGTTGCTAACTAGTTTCTAAATGGGATGATCCAAGTTTCACTAGTTGGTGGTTCAACCCAGTTGAAACATATTAGTCAATTTGGAACATTTCCCCAGGTACGGGTGAAGACAAGTGGTGCTAACCCCCAAAAAAATCAACCAGGGATGGAAGCAATCCATATTGCAGGCATAAAACTTGGTGCATACTGGGATGTCCTGCTGGTACTTAGGATCACTGTATGTCCTATACAAGCAGGTTGTTTATGTCCCTAAATCGGTGAAATAAACCAATGATTCCTAACAATCGTGAATCGATCACTTCCAGCCCGGTCCACCCGATCGTGATCCTTCAGGCTGGGTTCTGCGGCATTCATCGAATTTTTTTACGACTGATTCGTGGATAATTAATCCAAAACAGTGACCAAAACAAACCGGACTCAGGTAGTGAGTTTTTGAAAGATTTTGTTGCTTTTGATCTTTTGTGTACTTCCCAACAATTGGAATCTTCATTTGATCCAATTTGAGGACTGCACCATTTTTTTCCAACAAATCCTTGGGACCTTGGAGCATGGGATGAATTTACTGATCCATGAAGAGTTGATGTGTTTATAAACCAATAAAACTCATGAATGCGTACATCATTTGCCTGAAACAGCATAAATTTACCAATCTGAAATTGCCAATAATTTCCCATAAATCAACAAGTAGTCTGGCCTAAATTGATTATAAATGGAGGTTACTAACCTACTATCCACTTGCCAACTGGGATGATCCTCCAAGTATGGTGCAATTTCTCAAGCCTTGGTGGCTTCGCCAGAACGACGCAAGCGGCAACGGATTCGGCAGAGACAACGAAGATCGGACAGGATTCTCTGCAGGCTCTTTTAGTGGACTCTGTTTACTTCATCTCCTGTGGCGCATGCCTCATGCCCAAGCTAGTGAAACGCTTGGTGGCATTGCTCTGCCTCCAATCCTACTGCACCAAATACCTCCTGAGAAGGGAGCACAACTGATGCTGTTTCATCTCACAACTGATTTGCTATGTCAATGGCACCCCAGTGATGATACGCTGCCTGAGCTTGCCTGCAAATTTTGTGTAGTGGATAACTCAGTGCATGAATTGCGTGATCACTTTAGTAGGTAACAATCTGAGACCGGCTGCCGCTGGCGTTGCGAAACTCGCCGCCCGCGATTCGCAACTCAGAGTTCAGATGCTTTTATTTTAAATGCATGTGCACATTGCTTGGCATTACAAACGATATTCTTCAGTTCTCCTCCACAAGGGTCAGATGATTTTTGCAAGGTTTGAAGAAAGCAATTAGCCACACAGCTCAATTGTGGCAACCATGCAAGTTGTAAAGAACCAAGAAACACAACCAGATGCTCTTTTTACCGGGGGNAACTTTGGTCCCTTGCGTTGCGGGCCTGCGTTGGGAACGCAGCGTTGCGCGTTGCGCGTTGCGGCGGGTCTAAGGTAACAATATATCATATTGTACACGGATCCTATGGGTTGTTGTTGTTGTTGTTGTTGTTGTTGTTGTTGTTGTTGTTGTTGTTCCTCCTGTCGTCATTTACAACCCACCTGTTTGATCTAAAAAACTTGTATGTAGGAACCACTTTTTTGGAGCCTGGCTAGCCAGGTTTTCGAGGGTTTTGTTGCTGTGGTTACGTCACCAAGCATTTGGGGTATCTAAAGTAGAGGTACTGAACCTTATTTTTTGCTATTTTGGTGGTGGGTTTTCCCTTACTTAACCACACTTAACCCTTACATACGTACAGCTTAAATAATAGGTGAGTACCTCCATATTAATTTTAGGTACCTGACATGTTTGGTGAGTATGTCTCGGGTTTGGTTACAAAATTTGGACACATGTTTGAAGGGACAAAATTTACCATCATTTTTTGGGATCTCTCATGCTTGGCTATCTTGGAATTACCTCCCAGGCTTCCAGTCACCGCCAGGATGACATTACATTTTTAGGCTTGGGAATCCTTATAGACCTTCATTTGTGACTGGCATCCTGGGTGGGGGGTGTAGACCATATGGATATCTCTAATTGTTTTTGTGATTTTTGTTGGTCCCGATTCGACCGTGAGATGGAAAATCACTTTCCCTATACATCCAAACACCTATTAGGGAGTTGTTACCCCCATTCGTTTTTGGGTTCCAAACACCTACTCACCAGGTATTTGGAGGATTTGGGATGTTTAGAGTTTTCTTCTTTTCACCTTTTGGTAGGAATATATTCCTGCAGGACAAGTCGACCATTAAATGCCGAATAGTTCCCTCTGGAGTTGTTGATGAAATAAGCCCTTGGTGTTACTGAAACAACGGTCTTTGCGGAAAGACCAGTCAAAAATACTGGGATGTCCTTCTGGTACTTAAAGTAACTGGATTATAACTCTGTATAATATGTATAAGTAGGTTGTTTACGTCCCTAAATAGGTGAAATGAATCAACACCTCCTAGCAATCGCTATGATCACTACCATTGACACCCCAGTAGTCTTTGTACCTCCAGGGAACGGTTACCCCGCTTCCTTCAGGTTGGCTTCCTTCGAACGAACCACCGACTTAGTCTTTGATGCGGCAGCACGGCACAGAGTGGATCCTATCAAAGGTGTGAGCGAGTGCCTTGGCTATGCAGCTTGATGGGTTAGATACTAGGCTGGTTGATTGGTGATGATATATGTATGACCCAGCCCCAACGAAAATGAACAAATGTCACCAAGAAAGGATCATTTCAAAAGGAAATGAATCGTCTTCCAACCATCACTTGTTCAGGGGATATGCTAGTTTTCAGGAGGCTAATACTTGTACTCGTGGTGTATTCTCATTGGAATTCCTAAAAGGCGCACCCTGCCCAATGCCACGTTTCCCCAAGAAGTAAGGCCTTACTAAGGCCTTGTTCATTTCCGGGAGGGTGGCGTTGGGGGAGGTGCTCTTATAATCGCAGGAGTGTTGGTGCACGTTACTGTGTTTAGATATTGGTAATGTAATACCTTTGTGGTTCATAGATATGTTCTATACAGTTCCGTTTCAATAGTTTACAATGTTGTATCCAGATTCATAATATATACATTGTTCAAGCTACAAATGATGTTTGAATATGTCGCATATATGGACAATAGTTGATATTGCGATATCTGTTTTGTAGGAAACAGTTGTACATTACGTACATATTATATGGTTGTACGTATGCCTGTTACATGAGTATATGCATGGTGATCTGTGCTGTTTTAATTATTTTCTATATTTGTTTTACCTTAATTTTGCCTGACAACCTCATACGGGGTGGTGGAATGTCCCTTTGTGATTAAGTTGTTTCAGAAAATCTCTCAGAATGACCCTGACGGTTACCCGTAGCTGTGGGGCCATCAGACAGCCTACTGACCAGTTCTATGAAAAATGCAAAGAAATTCACCCATTCAAACCCGGGTTGGAGTTCCCCCGTCTCCACGAACTGTCTTTTCAGAACGGCCCTGCAGGTGCATCATCATGGGTTCAACCATCAACGTGGGCACCGGTCTATGCAAGGTGCTTTACGACTTTTCTCAGGCGAGGGGTCTTGTTTGAAGGAACTGGGGGATAAAAAGGTCACTTTGAATCATGGCTAGTCAACCTACCTCCCCCTAACGTAACCCCCCCCGAAATAAGGATTTTTGTAGCCGGCCTTATTAAGGGAAACCAATGGGTTTTCATAAGCCCTGATCATAAGGCCGGCTATTTCTGAGGGGGGTACGTTAGGACAGGGGTAGGTTGACTGGCCATGAAATCACCTGGTATGTGATATATACCGATCATAGTTTTAGGATTAAGGAGTCCTTCCAAAGTTTTTACCCAAAACTTGGACTCTTGAGTGAGTTTATTTATTGGCGGAAATGTCCACAAAATGCCTGAAACATGTAGGTCTAGTAATTACAGTATAGGAATTAGGCTAGATTCATTTTTGGCCCGGACGATCCAAGTACACATTTGGAAAGATCAAAGTTGATGTAAATGTATGGGATTTTGGAGACATTTCCCCTCAATTATAGTGCATCGTTGTGGAAGAAACTGAAGGGAAAGACAGAAACATATAAGTAACCCACTGGGCGTTCAGAAACACCAGCTGGTGGTTTAAGTTTCATTGTGTTTTTCCAACCTGAGACATTAAGGACGATTTTCAAGTTGAAATTTGAAGATCAATTTTGTGATGTTTGGCTCCATCAACAAACTGAAAGATATTGGCGGGAAAGCTTGAGGGAAGAGAATACGAATGTAGAATCACATGGAACTACCATAGACTTGAAAGTGCCAACATCTAAAACTCTAAAGTATGCTAAATGAGATTGCAGTGGTGGTGTTTTTTTTGACAGCCCCCCAACATCATCCATTGAGCAGGTTTTTAGATGTCATGGCACACTTCATCGAGTCAGTGATCGATCAAATCTTGGTTGTTTCAGGAAGTCAGGATCATCAAGAGAATAGTAGGAATGTACCCCCGAAAACCATTCAATTCAAACAATAGTCTTTGGACTTCCAGGAATTATGCAACCCTTAAAACTGCAAGATGAATGGCCTTGTCTGAAAGTCAAAGAGATGATTTGTTTCAAGCTTGTCATAGCCGTTGGTCATCCAAAGGACTTCCAGTGAAACCTTCACCAAAATCAAAATTTATATGTACAAAATGTTGGTATCCCAGACACTTTGGGGGTAGTTTAGGGGCTAAATGTAGGTTTTGAAAAAAGCGGTACATTGAGTGGTTGGATTTATGTACTAGTCACACATGTAAAGTTTTTATAGGGAGGCTGATGGAAGGAAATGTCCAAGTCCCAGTAGGTGGAAAAATGTTGGATTGTTTTTGTTTGTTTGAGGTGATGTCTTACTGCTTGTGCCATGGCATTCATCACCCTGAAAAGCCACCAATTTGGCGGCAATATATTTTGGGTATTTTTGGGTCACTTTTTCCTTTTGCATCGAAGAGTCGCAAATCTAAGTAACGGGTGATCGGGGATGGGGTCGATCTAAACTCCCATTGGTTCCCTTGTGATAGGGGATAAACTGATGATCAATTCATCCACCCAATTCCATTAGGGGTGTATATAGCCGAAGTTTAGAAGTTGATCGACCCTGGCATATCAAATGACCCTTGTTTTGATTGGCAATGGCCTTGTTTTAGAGGCTTGACCTTCAAAAATAAAGGTCAGTTGGGTTCTAATGACAATTTTTCTCTTCTCTGGCCAAACATCTTGAATTCTTAGGTTTGGGCGAGCAAACATGTATTTCATGAGTGATTCTAACAACGCAACTTGTCAAATCTTTAGAATTGTCGCTTATACCCACAAAGTCCCTTTAAATTTGGTGGGTTTTTTTAAACGTAACCCACTAAAAAGTTGGGGGACCTAAGTTTTGCCTCAAATCTGCCAATGATTTTTGAGGGATTTGCCCTCAATATGGTGACATTGTTAGGGTTTGGTGTCATACAATGATCCCCATGTTTTCTTGGGGGCCCAATGGAAGCACACTGCGCTGACCTTAGGGTCCTCCCAGCAAAGTTGCCAAGGAAACAGGTTCGTTTCGGGGGGCAGCTGACCTGGGGACCTGGTAAAACGGTTACCTGAACTCAGCCAGCCTGATGATTTGTTTGGGGGGGGGATTAGATATTTAGATGTTTTTGTTGGTGATGTTTTGATGATTTTTTGGTGATTTGTTTAAATAATAGTTGTTAGTGGTTCAGGAAGAAATCGTCTTGCTAACCAGTGGAGATGGAGAATTTATTACATTTATTACTATTTAGAGGGTATAAGGTATAAGTTATTATATTATTAAGTAGATATCTCAGGTAATGCGGGATTGCTTCCACCAACAGTGTAGGAAGAATCAAGTTTAAACAACTTTTTTTGATGGTCTTGGGTTCCAAAGGCTAAGTGAGATGACTTGCTGCTACTACTACTACTACTACTACTACTACTACTACTACTACTACTACTACTACTACTACTACTACTACACTACTACTACTACCNNNNTTAGGTTACGTTTACGGTTTCCGGTAAACGGTTACGTAACGTAACGGTAACGTAGTAGTACGTAGTTACGTCTACTACTACTACTACTACTACTACTACTACTACTACTACTACTACTACTACTACTACTACTACTACTACTACTACTACTACTACTGACTGCTACTATATATATATATATGTATATTTTTTTTTTTGATACTGCTAATTCTTTGGCTTACAGTTTTCGTTCTTTGGCTTACAATTTTTTTGTGCGAGGAACGTGCATTATGGAACCAAGCCTTCAGTGCAGAACTTTCAGCTCCAACTCTGAAAAGCCTAAGACGTGAGTGGGATTCTTTAGGTGATTCCATGGCTGGAATAATGGAATCGAGATGATGAAATACTAGTGAGTAACAAGTTATGCCACCTTTTGTTTGTGTGGCAGTATAACGTGTCCCTCATCTCCAACTTGTTATTCTCTTAGTAGCGCATTTCATCGTCTCGATTCACACAGCAGTTCAAGATATTGATACGATCATTTCATCATCTCGATTCACACAGCAGTTTAAGATATTGATACTTACATGGATGGGGATGATGCATCTCCTGTGAGAAACTGAGGCACTGCCAGTGACCTTGCAGTGTTGACACGTCTCCCCGGAGTTCGCCTCTGGCCAACCTGCTGCGGCATGTGGTGCAGGTGGTGGCCACTAACGATCACTGTGCCGCCTGATTTGGATCTTGGAGTTTGGTTAACATCTTGGCGGATTTGTTGGGTAGAGAGCGAAGGGTCTAGTATGGTTTTCACCCTGGTCATGTACAACCAATTCCGACCTCAGCCCCGACGTGAGGGGCTAGGGTCTACAGTGGTCTTGGAGCACGTCATTTACATTCCACACCCCGTTTTGAGAGTCTACACTTGAAAACTTGTGGGATACC
Organism: Breviolum minutum Mf 1.05b.01; assembly: GCA_000507305.1. Taxonomy (NCBI): domain Eukaryota; class Dinophyceae; order Suessiales; family Symbiodiniaceae; genus Breviolum; species Breviolum minutum. Next base: position 105,684 of record DF239349.1, read on the forward strand.
CCCTGGCAGTTGAGGGGATGTCTTGCCAGCATTTGAAGGTTATGAAATGCCCACGCGGTGTTGCATGAGAATTCGCCCTGGGGTTGGGCCTTGTAGCTGTTAAATCCGCGCTGGGCACCTTTTGAGGTTGCATCTTCCACTTGGGCATTGCAAGAAAGTGCCAATGCGGCTACATGTCATGTCCATCGAGGTGTCGATTTAACATGGGTGGCCGTAATCCCCTGACAAACCGTTTTGTGGCCCTATAGTTTCCTTACATAATGTGTGTTAAAAAAGTCACTGGCTAGAAAAATTCTGTGATGCTCCCGGCGATGGGATTTTGAGGTGATGATGGCACAATCATCGTCCTACGCCGCGAGAGCGCCTCTTTCTCCCGTGAAGTTGTCTTCACGGACGAAAGTGTTTTGCGGCTGGCGGCTATTGACGACACGATCCAGGCCGTTGAACCAAGGGGTTACCGGGACAAAAGTATGTCCAATTCAGAGGACGAAGAAACAGCAGCACCAAGCGCAGGTGGTCTGGAGGACTCCACCACAGCGGACGAAGAGACAACGGTGCGGGACCTGAGGTCAGGGCTTTCTAGCGTGTGTCCTTAGGACATGTTCCTTGGGAGCCTGAGGGTGGCAGAGCGGAGACTAGTGAACAGAATTCTGTACATTGCAACATCATGCATATCTCTTTCTCTGGCGCCAGAGTCAGTTTCAGAATGTTTTTATACATGTTCATTAATAGCCAACCAGTTTTCAAGTTTTCAGCATGATCGTGAGTATACTGCGTCATCGACCCTTTTCTATGTTCTGGACGTTGCTACTTGCTTTGGCCATGTTTATTTCAACATGTCTGCAAGAAATGATCACTTATCAACTTGTCAACGATGCTGGATGCGCGAGGACGAAGAAATAGCGGTGCGGGACCTGAGTCCGGGCTCCCTAGCGGCGGTCCTTAGGACATGAACCTTGGGAGTCTCAGACATTGGGAGGGCTGGAGGTGAGGATACGGGATCCTGGAAAGTTTCCGAGTGGGCTTTGCTTTGTTGGTAGGGTCAGTGCGTCTTTGGTGATTCTACAACACCTCGGCATTTGACAGAGTTGGGAGGTGATGAGACAATGGTGCGGGACCTGAGGTCAGGGCTCCCTGGCAGCTGTCCTTAGGACATGAACCTTGGGAGACGTGGAGGGGGGCAGGAGGTGTGTCTTTGGTTGAGGATTCTACAACGCTTCGCGAGTTGGGGGGTGATGAGACAATGGTGCGGGACCTGAGGTCAGGGCTCCCTAGCGGCTGTCCTTAGGACATGAACCTTGGAGACGCGGAGGGGGGCAGGGGGTGGCAGAAATCATCATTCTAGATCATCTAGATCTGTTTGTTGTGTAGGTTCTAGTTAATTGGTGGTTTAGGTGGGTGGTGTACTATGCCAGCAAACTTCTGTATGAAAGGGTTATCACTTGGGTATATTCTCAAAACAGCAAGCTGCTAGCCACCATTTGTAACTTCCAAAAGACCATTGTGACTGACCTTTGACCTCCAATGGCATGAAATGAGAACTATTGAACTACTACAGTTTCATCAGCAACTCTTTGATACCATTTTCACCCGAACAAATCACAAATATACTCTTTAGACACTTTCACTCCCTTTCAATGCACAATGACTATGCGTTGGGGATTCCAAAACCCTGTAACAGTGGATATAGATATTGACCATCTATTGAAATCTATTGGTTTTTATTATTTTTGCCACCCCCCCCCCCCGCCCATGCCGAGCCATATTGATTCACGACGGGTTTTGGGGCTTTCTAGTGGCAAAAGCTTCGAAGCTGTTCCGATTTGCGTACAATGAACTTTTAAAATCTTCATCCGGACTCAAAGCCGAACAGAATCCTGTTTTTGCATCTCTTTTTGGTGGCTGCATCTTTCTGGTCAGGTCGCGCTTTTTACGTGCTTAAAAAATGAGACCCAAATTCTAAAAATGAGGTTCTTTTCTTCAATCACATTTAGACTCGGGTGTAGAAAAAATACTTGCATTTTTTAACAAAGTAGGATTTTAGTTTTCAATGAGAATTGCTAAGTAGCCCTTTCCTTGAAAAAAATGCAAGGACACTGCAGAATGCAGGGCAGATATTGATACGCCCCGAGGAAAGGGTCTCTACTTTACAACTTTTCGAAACTCCGGCCTCAAGTTGAGTACGTGGAGAATGTTCCCCAAAATTTCCAAGCAGGGTTCATAGGTGTGTGTCTCAAAGTGGTGCTTTCAATCGCTGGATGTAAACTTTGAAACTGTACTTCATCATCAGAAGTAAGTCCGTTAAGTCAAAAATCATTTTCCCAATTCATTGGGGGACTCTAACTCTTAGGGGCGCTGGAAGCAAAGGCGAAGAAGGAGGAGGCCGACAAAGCATGCAGAGACGCCAATGCGAAAGCAGTGGCGAAAAAACAAGAAAAGTGAAGGACCTATAAGAGATTGACATTGCTTCAATGATCCACCCGCTTTTGTTGCGGTAGTGTTTTTGTGGTGGTGTTTCTTGTAGTGTTGCTCTTGTTTTTTTTTGTAAGGTTTTTCTTGGGCGCTCAAGCTTTGTATGGTCGCGCTGGAAAGAGCCGAGCAGTGTTGGCATGTGAAGGTGAAGTGACACATCCAGGTGGCTGCGTTCCTTTCTTTTGAATTTACCAGAATGACTCACGAAGTTTGTAGACAATCTGATTGGGCAACCAAACTATATGGCTGCAAAATTGTGCGCTCTTGATGGTCAGATGCTGGGCTCCACCACCTTCCACTACTCCGTGCTACAACCTTCTACTTACAACCATGCTATTACAATGTTTTACAAGGTACTACTCTGTGAAACAACCTACGACAACGTACTACGTACTACAACCACACTACTCCATGCTACAACCATACTACAACCATATTTTACTCCATACTGCAACCGTACTACTCCATACTGCGACCGTACTTCTCCGAACTACAACGTGCTACTCCATACAACCAAGTGCTACAAAGCACTACTCCACCAATCACTGATCAATTATCCTTAAAACAAATTGGTGGGGATAGTAAGTCGAAGTGGGGTGGACCAAATGAGACCACGATCTCACAAGCTGAACCGATCACTACGGTTGGTGGTTCATGGAAATTGGTAATTATTCAGAAAGTTGGGTTGTTTCCCCTTATTTGAGGACAAATTTCGACCAATTTACAGGATTTTTTTCATCAGTATTAATTTGCTTTCTAAGTACGAATGCCACACCAGGATTTGTTCGTTCGCGTTGCTCACATGACAGGTGGGAGTCCACCCCACTTTTCCATGGTTGATATTTTGTAAAGTGTAATATTTCAATGGGGATACGTCCTTTGGGATATGTTAAAACCCCATATATCAATCCTGGGTCACAGATGCTATTTGTTGGATGGCATGTTGATTTGTGGAGCAAAGTGAAAGAGAAAGGATAGGCCAACAGCAAGGTGAAGAGAACCCAACCCTCCTGTTCCAAAATATTTTTGTTCAGGCGTTTGGTTTTCCAACCACCCGCTGAAAAGGCGTTTAGAGGGTCCAAACATCTTTCAAAAGTGTTTGGAATTTTTTGGAGGATTATGGAAATGAAAGGATGTTGTTTGTAATATACATCTGTTTGAAGTTGCTCAAATTGGGTTCTATGTTTTCTCTCAATCACCTTAGCATGCATACGGTAAAGTTACCTACATTAAGTTGAGACATGTTGTGCATTTCCCAAAGAAATCACTCGCAAGTAAGTGACGGTTGCTGTTTACCTGCTGAATGCTTGAACATGTTGAAGTTTGAATTTTCTTGGGGGATGAAAATCCCGTCCGGAACCTAAATATGAACCCCAACATAATAGGAGTCTTAAGGGGGGGTGGTGATTCCCGTAATCCGTAATATACCTTACCTAAGGTTTCCAATCTTCCCTAAGAATTTTTGGGGTTCCCAGTTACCTCCTCCCCTTGAACATCCCCCTCGTAAGAACCCTGTGACAACAGAAAAAAGAAGTGCATTGTTCCAAGGTGGTTTTCACTCAACTGGTAAGATTTTGCAGCTGGATACATCCCTTGATCCCTTGCATGAAACTTACAGGCGAGTTTACCCCCTCACCAAAAGTAGAACACTTCTTTGTAAGTACGGTGTTTTATTTGCGCGTATTTATATGTTACACATTCAATATGTATATTTTGTACTGTACTAACATGATACATGTGTAAAATATGTTTTAATACATATATAAATATATGTACCGTGGAAGTCGTTTGCCATCATTGAAAATTGGTCCTTCCTTTTTGGATGACGATATTATCTAGTCACTAACCCTTTTGGACTGACCCTCTCGCGACGCGTCAGTAACCTCGACACCAACCGTGGGAGCAAGCAGTTCTTGGAAGGTGTCTCCTTGTGAACGTTGGTCGCACGGGTAGGTAAGTGATGTAAAAACTGCCACATAGAAAGTGGGCCCGTACCAGTTTTTAGTTAGGGATACAACCCCATTTGACAAGGGTCACCATTTTTAAGGCCATTTAGAAGCGCTATCAGTCTATTTATAACTAGTAGCCCCGTTTTCTAGGTGGTTGCTGTGAACCTGGTTAAATCTGTTGGGGAACCGTAGGGCATCATAGAAACCGCATAGGGAAGATTTTTACTAGATTATAGGCGATGTGTTTTGACAGATTTTCTGGATTCTTCTAAGCAAGATATGACCAACCATTCCCTTCCAAATGACGGGCAAATGGGCAATTGGTTGAGGGTTGAACACTAGCAATCTTAACTTGCAAGCCGACTCTGTATACCTTGCATGGTCCCTATACATTTTATGTTCACCAAAGTAACTTATAAGTATAAGGCCGTTTAGGGGGTGGGGATTCCCTTACATAGGCCGTATATTGCTTACATCGGTGTAGTGTATCTCCATTTTGATGTACTGTTCGCACATCTTGTTGACATGTTGTTTTTCGATCTTTGCGGATATTTTTTCGGTTAAAAAATCCGGGGTCCAAATCGACAAATGGCCGAGGTGACACAAGGACGTGCTCCTCTACTCAAGTCGGGGCACCCAAGTTTAGAGCTGGTCAACTTTGATCACAAACGTTGGAGACGTAGGTTTTCATCCCAAACGTTGCAGCCAGTTCTATCTAGGGGTGATGAATGTAGGGTTTACTTTTTGGGTGATTTGTGTATCACATTTGCAACCGGTGATTTCCGCCAATTATAGACTGTACTGGGATGTCCTGGATGTAACTGGATGTACACTCAACCCCTATGTAAGTAGGTTGGATACGTCCGGTGAAAAAAATGGAAAAAAACAACATACTAACTAGTGACTTACTTCTGAGGGCGATAATTTGGCACTCGCTGCATTGGTAGATACACTCTTTGACTGAAACTAACAGTTTGCCCATGGAAAAACGGTGGTTTGGAGACTGCTTTCCTCTTGGCAAGGCCTATTTTCAGGTAATTGATTCTTGGATATGCTTTTGTTGGTGATTTTTTTTGCGGATTGGGATCCCATAGGATGAAAATCACCATGAAAAAACACCATTCAAGGGAGCATATCTGGCCAGTCGCAAGTCCAAGAGAGTAAATAGCTTGTTTTGGGGTCGGAGGATCGGGATTGTTACGAAAGGATACTCCTAAGCATCATGGCTAGTCAACCTCCCTCCCTGGCCTGGCCTACCCACCCCTCTGAAATAAGGGTTGAATAAGGCCTGATTAAGGGAAACCAATGGTTAATAAACCCTGATCATAAGGCCTTGTTTCTGGGGGGGGTTACGTTTGGGGGGGGGGGGTTGACCAGCCATAAAAAGCAAGTGTTTTCCTTTCAAAAGGAGAATGTCAGAAATCCAAACCACCAAAACGTACCAATTTACCATTAGCTTAGTTCACATACATCACATACAGGGAAACATGATCAAACTAACTCAACACAACTTTTGCTGCTAAGATTTCCAAAACTACCATCAGCCAAAAACTGGCAATTTAGCATTAGCTCAACAAAGACAGCCCGAAAAGTAACGAAAAAAGGTAAAAACAGTTGACCAAACCACTCAACTTGAAAGGTTTTCCCCCAGATTTCTAAACAAAAACCACCATTTATTCCAAGATCGAAAACGTTTGGCATTAGCCCCAAAATGCCAAAACCTTTAAACCCTTGAGGTTCAATGTATCTGTTGAAAGTTTGGAGATGCTGAAAAACATATTTTTGTCCCAGTCCAGATGACAAAATCAGGATGACATGTTTCATTTGGCTCCAGAATTCCTATAGCTGAACCTCTAGTTGCCGCTGTTATCCTGGGAAGGAGAAACTCGTATCTCGAGTTTTCAATTATACTCCCTAAACATCCAAGCCATCCTCCAGTCATGCCTAGTGAGGATCGGTGTCAAAGGAAGCCTTAAAAGCCTTCAATCAGCAAAGGTTTGGGGGTTCAGGGTATTTTGTCTATTTATAAGGACTTTGGGTGTAGCTTCCAGCATGCCAGTGTCCAGTGGAGAATGATTCCATTTTGAAGCTCGAGGATCCCTAAGGAAAAACAGCTATGACTTGCCACTCCTGGGAGGAGGGGCACCACACCCAAACTATACTCAAAGTGGGCCCCTACTACGTAGTTGTAAAAGTTATAACCCCCATAAGTGGCCTGATGAATAAAATGGCTAACTGGGCTTATTTCACCCCTATAAAACGAGTTCACCCCTATAAAAGGAGTTATGTCACCCTACTTCTAACTTTTGACTGGTATAAAGACCCACTTTTTTCATGCAAAGGCAGCTTGGTGACCTTAGAACCAACTATGAATGAAGATGTATTTCCTATTGGACATCGGGATTCTCCAGCCAGTCATAGTTAATTTTCAGGGGGTTTTATCCTACTGATACCCTCTGGTAAACTAACATAGCAATGGAAAACCAACATTTTTAATAGGAGATACATCTTCAAATGTTTGATTTCCCATTGCTATGTTAGTTTATGAAAGGGTAACTGGTTTTCCTGCATCTTCCTGTGATCTTCCCAGCAATTTGTTCGGTGTCTGCAAGGAACTGGCGTAAGAGGGTGACCTTCCAAACGCCAGAGGATGCCACGAATGCCAAAGTCGCACGCGTGGGCTGAGCAGATTTTCTGAGCGCCGTTTTTTGGTGGGTGAAAACAAAAAGGTGCCACAAAAAGAGGCTAAAGTTGGTCCTTATCATGTTTTGTCCACAATGAAAGGGAAAAATGTCTTGCAACCCCTAACCCATAGGGTCCATGGGATTGGTTGATTCTTTTGGTAAATGTAGGTAAATAATGGTAGATATACCATACATGGACCCTCACATGGACCCTCACATGGATCCTCACCAGGTATGACTTGAGGATGGCTTGGATGTCTACTACTAGGATGTCCATGGAAGTGATTGATTCACGATCGCTAGTAAGTTGGTTTATTTCACCAAATATTAGGGGACGAATTTCAACCTGCTTACATAGGGATTATATTCCAGTTGCTAAGTACCAGGTCCAACAAAAAGAGTCTAAAGTTGTTCCTTATCATTTTTGTTTGTTCACAATTTTCAGGGAAAATGGACTATGGCACTCCCTAATACATAGGGTGGGATTGGGATGAATTTACCGACAATTTGTTGATTCTTTTGGTAAATGTAGGTAAATATACCATACATGGATCCTCATGTTGCAAAAGATGGTACCCTCCAGGGAACGACCACATATCCCTCGAGAAAAGGAAAATCATCGACTCAAAAGTACCTTTTTAGGGTATATGTATGGCTTTGTTCCAAGGAGTGTAAAGTGACTAAAGCGTGAAGTGCCCAACTTGAAGTAACAAACTAAACTTTCAGGCTTTAATTCGGAAGTGACGGGTTGATAATCACCATCATCGTCATCATCATCACCACCATCGTTCCCCTTATAAAAAGTGCCAATATTTTGGTTCCTAGCTCTTTTGGCTATCCAGATCGTTAGATTTCAGAGGTACAATCGTGTCAGTTTGACCATTCAAAGAATATTTAACCCCTGGAATCCTTGAGTATAAAACCGTTACCAAGGGGAAAACTCCCTGGTTCTGGGCCTGCACGGGTCGTACATGTTGCTTATAGATGTGTTGATGAATGATGTGTGGAGGAGTCCAAGTTTACAACGTTAGTTGTTTAGGGTGTATAGGGGATGAAATCCTATACCCAGTTTTTATGGGGGATTGTAATACACCATCATGAGGATTCCGATAATTCAACAATCAGTACAAGTCTAAGTTTTTTTCGTGGCTCAAATGGATGGTAACAAAACCACTACTGAGTTGCTCGATCCTCATCATTTAGGCCTGTTTTTTTTTGCTAAACTTCCCTCACCGGTTTGGGTCTAAAATTCCCATTCTTCCAAATCTGCTGAAACCAACCCGTAATTATCCAAGGTGAAAGCCAACCCGAAATCAACAGCGAAAAATCTAATGGGAATTTCAGGGGACCCCACCAATGCCACCTTCCTGCAGGAAATAGCCGGCCTTATTGAGGGGTTATGAAGCCCATCATTGTCCCTTCATCCACGGTACTTAGTACCTGGATTATAACTCCATATGCAAGTCCCCTAATATTTAGTTATAAACCAACTTACTACTAAGTAGTTACTAACTTCCATGGACACCCTGGCCTTATTTCTTGGGGAAACGTGGCATTGCTGGGGTGGGCCCTTTGGATTTTCCATGAAATTTCTCTTATCCTCAAAGGAGGATCGTTACATCTTACACGAAAAAGACTGGTTGTTGAAGTTATATAGGGAAGCATACTCACCAGTTATGTGGGGATCGTTTCATATACTATGGCTTAAGGATCCCTATGAGCCAACCAGTATTTCATGGAAGATCGTTACATCCTTTTCCGCGAGTTCAACTGCTTCCTAACCTCGGAATGTGTGTTTTTTGCGTGATGCAAGTGGCCTCCGTGAATTTTTTTGAGGTGCCTTTTTATTGGAATGCGTTTTTTCCTAGTATACCCAGAAGTAAAACGGTTTGTTTCGAATACCCTCCGGTAAACTAACATATCCCGTGAACATTGATGGTTGGAAGATAATTGTCCTTTTAAAAGGGTGCCTTTTCAGCGGACATGATAAATTTCGGGGGTGTCTTATGTTGAATATTTGCCTCCAACCATAGGAGGAAATGATCCAAATTGATTTTTTCAGTGTTTGTTTCCATGAGGTCAAACAAAGAACAAAGCACCAGCTAGATAAGATGTTCGGCTGTTTATGTTTTAGATGTTGGTAGTATACCCAAATGAATATGGACAATATGGACATGTATATTTTTTGTTAGAATGTACTCAAATGGAATCGATTGATATACACTCCCCAAAACAGTTCGCCCCTATAACAAAAGATACGCCGTTCCAACAGAAAAGGCAAACGTCTTCCAACCATCCATTTTCAGGTGGTATGTTAGTTTGAAGAAGGATAACTTGCCACTTGCAAACTTAGAGACACCCAACTTTAATGCTCACTATTTCCTGCCCACTAGCAGGAATTTCCATGGTGCGGACATGGAGAGGTTCTTATGTTACCAATCTTAGCTCCAAAGTTTATGGATAGTCAACCTACGGTACCCCCCCGGGCCACTAACCCCCTTCTGAAATAAGGGTTTAGTAAGGCCTTATGAAGAGAAACCAATGGTTAATAACCCCTTGATAAGGCCTTATTTCTGGGGGGGTAGGTTATCTTCATTCACCAAAAGTTTCGTTCGGACCTAAAATCGAGGTACGAAAGTACCTTATTTACGACTATTTTGCGGGGTTTCCCTTACATAAGCCGTATCCATACAGCTTATATGAGGATGACTCCATTTTAGGTACCAACGAAATGCTTGGTGCTTCATCGCCATTTTCTCAAGCTGAGAGCTAACGATCGATTTTTTGATTGACGAATCACGAACCACAGGTGAACCACGAAAAAAAAAAACGCCGGCCTGATACTTTCCATGAAATACTGGAGGAGATCTTCTGAAAAGACAAAAACGCAGCACTTTATTAGGTCAAAATGGTTTGTTTAGTGCAACAACATGCCGTGAGAAACCATGTATACAAAAACACATTAAGTCATTTTGAGTCGAAATCCACCACATGAGCCGAAATCCAAAAGTTCCTTATATCCTCAGCCCCGATTGAATTTGCTTGGGGTTTGAAATGCAACTCACTAAAGAATCAAACCTTTAGTGCTAAGGTTTGAAACTTCCAAGTTGAGCTAATTACGAAGAAAAGGCGAATTTCCTCACGGGTCCAAGCTGAACTGAAAGCACAAACGGATCCGGTCTCGTCATTTTTCGATCACCATGGATTGGGGATTATCAAGTCCTACGCGACAGGCTGGGAATTTTGGTTGGTATACAAGGTGGGGGGCTCCCACAATTGTTATAAGTGGAGTTATAACCCCTTTAAGTAGGGTTATAACCCCATTTACCCATTTGTAAGACCATTTACAGGGGTTATAACTCCATTTGTAACTGGTAGAGGCCCACCTTGTACCTTTCCGTTGTGTTTTTTGTTTGCGTTTGCGGCCAACCAAAAATCAGACAAAAGATTCAAAACAGGTGGTTTTAAGACCCTACCAGATTAGCAGGGTTGCGAGGGTGAGTAAATTTACCATGGCTCCGTAATGATATTAGAAGCATCAGTCAGTTAGCCAGGTTCAGACGATAATTCGGGCTTTGTAGAAACCGATCTGAATGAATAAGCCACGATACTATTGACAGTTCAGAAATTCGGCGGTGTTCCCTACGATATAACCACTTAAGTTTGCTATAGTGCATCCCCTGGAAGTGGAAGTTACCGACTAATTTTTGGGAATGGTCTCGAAGCGAAAAAAAACTCCTTGTTTCGAAAAAGGGTTTATTTCATCTTCACTAGGTGGTGGTTTCAAATATTTTTGATTTTCACCCCTACTTGGGGAAATGATCCAATTTGATTAATATTTTTCAATTGGGTTGAAACCACCAACTAGTTCACAATTCCCCCCGAGGACTATGTTTTCAATGGTCGATATGGTGGACTTGACTTCAGCTAAATGGTAAATTGGTGGTTTAGGTTCCTGACCTTCCCCTTATAAAAGAGAATAGTTGATAAGGGGCACCTCGGTTCGAATCCCAAAACTTTTATTTACATCATCGCAAATCAACATAATTAACGGCTGAAAACTAAGAAACACCCACTTTGAAAGAAAAATTATCTGAACCAAACCTCCATGATTGTCTTCAAAATGTTAATGTTCCCAGATTATCTTAGTTGTTGGGTGTGTGTGTGTGTTTTCCTTGCATATGCCGTATCTATACAGCCTATGAGGATTCCTCCATTTTAGGTACCTGAAATGTTTGTTATCCAACCAACATGTATTTTTTTGGGTGGCTCCCAGCCTGAGTTTGCGTTTCTTGAGGCGCAGGGTTAGATGGCCGGCCATGCTGGATCTCCTCTAGTTTCCAAAAAGGGCTATGTACGGTCGATCAAGTCCTTAGGGTATGGCCATCCAACCCCGAAAAATTGGAATCCTTATAAATAGGATTCTTGGGGACCATTAGGCATTCTACCCTGATCAATGGATATACTTTGTTTTATAAATTCTTATATGAATTGGAGTAGGACTATCCCTTACCCTAGGGAGACATTCTGGTAAGGTCTTCGACACTGTATTGGAGTTCGTCTCTTGCGGAATCATTCAACCGTGTGTCACCAGATCTCTGCCCATCAGAAATCTGGCAGGTTGAAGCTACCAACAATTTTCATATGAGAAAAAGACAATCACCCCTCCCTTAGTGAAAGTATTTTGGAGTGACCCTTAGTTCCAAAATAGTTTGTTCAAAATCATGTTTGAAATCCAATTTGCATAATAATCATCTTCCAATCTTCCTGTTATCTCAAAATAGTTCATATCTTCCAACTACACACCCCTGAAACTAACATAGCACATGCGAGGAGGCCATCCCAAAGCATGAAATCAGGTTGCTTTGTTAGGTTTTAGGGAGGGTACCCATGTCCTCTCCCACCTCTAAAACCATGTTTTATTTCAAAAAAAAAACGGTATACTCAAGCTGACTTGGCTGACTTGGCTGAGTCGGGATGTTCTTCATAAAAAGTGGGCCCCTACTAGTTGATAGAGTTATCACCCCTATGAATGACCTGAAATGAATTGTTTAACCTCTGAAAAGTGGAGCTCTGGGCCCCTACTTATAACTGGTGACGGGGCCCACGTTGCAAACCACCTAAACCAAGATCTTGACGCATCCTGTCTCGCAGGTGGCTGCGGACAACATCGATACCAACAGGTGCACCAACAACCTTCAACAGTATCATGGGAATCCCTATCCCATACCATCCATGTATGGTATATATTTACCTACATTTGGTTGATGTTTATGGTAAATGCAGGTAAGTATACCATGCATGGATGCTATGGATATGCCACCCCCAAGAAGTAAGGCCTTAATATCCATGATCGCTTGGTAATCCCTTCCTAGGGCCTAATGTCTTGGAAAAGTGGCATTGAGTGGTATCCTTGGATTCCCATGACCTCACTTTCAAGAGGAACCAGCCAGAGCCATGATCAGTGATATGTTGGATCTACCCCCACCCAGTAACAGTGCCAAATCAAGGTTTTGAGGAATTCCCTACTAGACACACTCCGGTAAACTAACATAGCTGGCTGGAAAATGGACCCGGATTGAAGATGTATCTCGCAATAAAGATTGGGATATTCCAGCCAGCTACGTTAGTTTACCAGAGGCTAAGTCTATCCAAGTCAGTGACTTGGAATCATCCAACTCCAACACAAAAATGTTGCTATCTTTAATGGAAGTTTCAGGTGCAGGCACCAAACAAATGTAGGAGTTTTTTTTCACAGTATTCAGACGAAATCATACCCAAAACGTGTTTCTTTGGTGTAACTTAGAGTCAACTCTTTCGCTCAAAGGCCTTGCCTCTCAGAAGGCTTGGGAAACTCACGATTTCATCCTCAGATTTGGTGTTTTCAGACTGGAAGACCACAGAGAATCAAAACTACAAGGTGGGCCGTCTACGCCGATCGTTACTAAATGGAGTGAAATAACTCCTATAGGTAGGGTGAAATAACCCCAGTGACCCATTGAGCAGATATGTTTTTGGTTTCACTCCGAAACTTGGGGAAATGATCCATTTTGACGAGCATATTTTTCAAATTAGTTGAAACCACCAACTAGGTATTATTTACCGGGTGTTATTTTAGATAGCATCCATGGAAACTGCTTTGGAGCAAGCTTTGGAGGAGCCATCGAGATGCGAGATGCGTTTAGGATCGACATGGAAGCCTGGTCTCACAAAACAGGGCCCTGCGGGCTTTACTGCACAGGCCCCCCCACGGCTACTGTGGGTGTGCACCTCGGTGATCTGGCCTGATGACCACATGAAACCACCTTTGGCTCCTGCTCCGGCTGCAGCTGCAGCTGCTCCTGCTGCAGCGGACCACCTTTCAAGGATTTACCGTCTGTTGTGATTCTACGGCTCATCGCTCCATGTGGATGGAAGTGATAGGTAGGTCTCCAAGCGGCCTGGACTCCTCAGGGGTCCATCGTTTCGTGGACGACGTAGGAGCTTGATCGCCTTGGAGTACGGGAAAACTTATCTGAGATGTCAAAGTTTGCGTATGTCAGCTTTAGGAACTGTATCAATCCATTTGTGAAGATATGTTTGGAACAGTTGGAACTTTTTCCAACCATCTTAAGCAATTCTAAGTACAGAGGTCGTTTTTAGGGAATGAAACACTGCCAGGTATACAGAGTTTATTCGGTGGGATTCTTGCCGAATCTGTTTCGGAGTGTTCTTTATTATTGACTTCACAGCCATTATTTCAGGATCCCGTCGTGAGCCAACCAGGATGTTATGGAATGTCATGTCAGTTATTTGTTGCTCACTTGAAAAGAATAGCGGTGATTCGAACAAAAGGAGGACATCAAAATACTTAACAAAGATACAATAAGATATAACCCATACTGTGTTACGTACATTTACTGTATCTTTCTTTGCTACATGTTTTTGCAATAGATGCAATGTATCGTATATTCACGTACTCGTCTAGCACAAATAAACTAAATTACCAGTCCCATGGATCCCAAGCTACACCTCGAGGGTTCAATGGGCACATCTATCTTGGAAAACCTCCCTCAGCCGAGGTCACCCAAAAATGTCGTTTAGCAAGGGAATCCACCCCAAAATTTCCTTAGTTATCTTAATTCAGGTTTAGGAATTGCACTAATTTGCCCAGATGTCTGTGTACCAAGTTGGGTTACCTTCCCGTAAATTAACATGGCAATGGAAATTCACCTTTCCCAACGGGAATTAATCTTTAAATGGTGGATTTTCCATTGCTATGTTATTTCCCGGAGGGTACTTCACCCTATTTTAGGCGACGAATTTCAACCAACTTAGCAAGTGACCCAACTTACTAAGTAGTTTTGAACACTACTATGTTCGCCATTGTTTGAATGTGGATGCCAGGGTTTTGTTAACCCTCGTCTTCCAATTGCCTTGTGAGGATCGGCGTGAAAGGACCCCCAAACACCTCCTGAGAAGGTCTTTTTAGCTTCCAAACATCTCCTCACTAGGTAGTTGGAGGATTTTGGAAGACTACTGGGATGTTCTGCTGGTACTTAGTAACAGGATGTCCTAACCCCTTTTGTAAGTAAGTGGTTTACATCCCCTAAGTAGCTTATAATCCAACTTAGGAACACTAGTTTCTAACTTCTGAGGGTGATAATTCAACATTCAGTGTATTGGCAGATACACGACTTCTGGCTTTTTTCTAACAGCTTGCCCCTGAAAAATGGTAGATACACCCCTGAAGATTAACATGGACCGTAATCATGGAGGTTTGGAAGATCATTTTCCTTTCCAAATGGGTGATTCGTAGGTTCCATGTTAATCTTCCAGGGTGTACGCTCTTGAGGGTTACTAATTTCCATGGACACCCTACTAGGACAAGTTCGAACATTCCAGCTGTTAGGCTTTCCTCTAAGCTTCAGCGCTTGCTCTCTGCCGACGACAAACGCTTGCGGAAGAGGTGGCTGGGGTTGGAACCTCATGACAAACAAAAGAAAACATTGTGGTTATGTATGAAACCGGCTCCGAACCCCCCCCCCCAGAAAAAAGAGGTGGTTGTCTTATGTGGTGATCATGGGGAAATTATGTTTTAGCTGGGGAATCAGGTTTATGTTATTGTTTGCTTCAGGGAGGATACATAATATCATACAATTTGTAAAAAAGACGGCCCCATAGTAAAACTCTGACAATGACCTAGGCCCTAAATAGCTCTCAAGTGTAGATGTGTTGGCCGTAAAACAGGCATGTAGTTTTGGATCAAGAACGCTTGAAGCGAATTGAGGGGATTACATTTGGTTTCTGCAAAACACATGCATTGGCTAGTGGGCATTTGCACAAGTTGGCTGATGGGCACGAAGAGCTGGGAGAGTACCCCAACGAAATAAAACGTTTTGTACGGATAATGTTGGGGGCCCGCATGAGGGAAATTTAGACGGGCCGGGAAGAAGGTCGACCATGTACACAAGCTACCAGCTAGTAATGAACAAGTAGATATGGCACAGCCCCTAGATACACTCCCTGAAACTAACATATCCCCTACCAATTCGCTTTTGAAGATGATGTTTGTTCACATTTTCACAAGGTGGGATATATTAGCTCCCTGGAGGGACTGGTTTCTACTTTATGTAAACACCCTTCCTTTAACTACATTTTGTTATCGGCCGTCGCCATCCCGTGGAGGTGATTGCCATCATTCTTAAAATGGTGCTTCCTTCTAAGATGATGATAGATTTTTAAACCCTTCCCATAGGATCCATGTATGATATGTTTTCCCACATTTGGGATGATTGTTGTGGGTAAATGTAGGTAAATATACCAATCCCATGGATTCGTTGTCTATCAAAGGTGGACATCATAGACATAACACTTGGAACCTTAATTTTCAATACCAAAATTTGATTGTGTTTTGTTGGTGACTTTCTCTGATTCTACCTTGGGATTCATCACCATACAACCACCATTTCAGAGAATATTTTTCGGATTGTTTCCAAGCATCGAACAAGGTAATCCAGGAATAGGATTCCTTATAATAGGTAAACAAACCCTTATCAATGATTAATGGATGATTTTTCATATATCTATATATTTAGATGTATACATATATATATATATATATATATATCCACCCTTATGAATTGGGATGACTATCCCTCACTATAGGGAAAGATTCCGGTAAGGTATACCATTGTTGATCTCTTATGACTCCTTCCATTTCACCAACAGGGCGCAGATTACTGGACTCCAATCCACCTCATCGAGGTGCGATGTGAAAGGTGACCATGTGAGCGTCCTGAAAAAAGGGTCTCCTAGTTGTTTAGGTTATATAGGGGAGTATACCAGCTATATTTGGGGATGATTTCATACACCAAAGTGTAAGGATCCCCCTATCAAACAACCAGTATAATGGAAAGTAAGAGGGTCTTTTTCGTGACTCATGTGGGCTGTGTGAACAAGGTGGGCCCCTTCTATCATGGTAAATGGGGTGAGATAACCCCTATATGTAGGGTCATAACCCCTGTAAATGGCCTTATAAATGGGTAGATGATGGGGCTATAACCCGACATCTCCTGTAGAAAGTAAATAACCAGGGGGGTGACTACAAGGGCGCCTTCAACGAAACATTTGTTGGTTCCTTCAAGGCTGGAATGAATTTCTTAGGGGAAGTTGATGGCATTTGGGTCTGAAGGGATAGCCTCCTGGAAGCTATCCCAATATCTCCTTCCCTTCCTTTTCGCACTTTTGAGTCAATGATTTGGTTACCCTTTTACCCTTCGGTAGGATATGTGAATCCTACCCTGAAGGGTATATACTTGAATTGCGGTTCACCTGTTTTTGAAAAGTCTGTGCCCACTTCGGAAAACTTGCCGAATAGAATGCTAATGAAACACTACTTAGTGCTCAACCCCTGCCCAGTTGCTCTATTGCTCGTTTTTTAGAGAGGAAAACTGGTATCCTTTGCTAATTTGCTCATCACTACAAGGTGGGCCCTCTACTACTAGTTATAAATGGAGTTATAACCCCTTATAAATGGCCGAAAATAAATGAGTAACTAGGGTTATTTCACCCCTATAAGTGGAGTCATAACCCATAAAAAATGGACTTATACATCGGTAACTAGGGTTACTTGATCCCTATAAGTGGACTTGTGAGCCCTTATTTATAACTAGTTTTTGTTTCTTTGTTGAAGTAGATTCCCAAGTAAACAAATCGCTATCCAAAAATCACCATCTTTGGCAAAATACCGAATCTCACTGGCTGACTTTCCCATGGAATTTGGGGTCTTCTTTTTATCCAGAAAAATCAACTAATGGTAAATGGATGGTTTGTGTTGGTGGTTGGGGATTCCGGGGGTACCCCTAAGTAACAATATCAATCAAGAGAAATTGGGATGTTTGAATTTTGGATGTGTTTTTGTTGGTAATTATTTACGGAATCGATTCCAAGGATGGCATTTATCACCAAGAAAAAACCACCATTTCTCGGAGAATATGTTTGGATCACTTTTTCCGAAATTGCATCTTGAGTCGCAAATCCAAGGAATACATCATAACCTTACACCCTGAAAACTAACAGATCCCCTGAACAATTTATGGTTAGAAGACGGATCTTATATATTATTTTCCTTTAGATTTGGGTGAACTATTCAGGTTCCAGCCTTAAACTATTCAAGCGAAATCATACAAAATCATCTTCTAACCATAAATGTTCACCCAATTGGGTCATACCTGGGTTGTTCAAAAAAGGACTCGGGTTGTTCAAAAAATTAAACAACAACTTAGGTGGTTTGAAATATGTTTGTTTTTTTCCAAGTAACTTGGAGAAAAGATTCCAATTTTGACGAGCATATGTTTCACATGGGTGTAGAAAACCACCAACTAGTGATTCTTTATTATCTGTTTCGGATTTGGAAGACCCTTGGAAATACTTTTGGACAAAATGTTCTGCCAAATTCATGTAGCAAAATAAGTTGGTTCAACCACCAACTAGAAGATGCTGGGCTGGTCTTCAAAAAAATCCAGCAAAACTTCCCCAAGGCGCCACTCTCATGGCAATTGGGGTACTTTGGAATTGGCCGAAGCTGCTGCTGCTGTCTTGTGTGGAGTTGCATGGGAAGCCCAGGGGACGAGGTTTGGCGTTGTGAAAGTTGGGTACCGTTGGATTTGTTTTGTTGGTGATTTTTTACGGATTGTACCAGGGGATTCATCACCATGAAGCCAACCACCATTTGGGAGAATATGTTTGGATCACTTTTTCCTTGTACATCTTAGTAAGCAAATCGAAATGTGCAGTTGTTTTATGTATCTCCCAGGTGCAGGGTAGCTGGATTTTTGCTCAAAAGTAGGAATTCTGGGTGACCGAGTGGGTCATATGTTTTTTTTGGGTATCTTTGACAGAAATCATTTGTTTACAGTACAAACAACTTATACATCCCAATCACCGAAGTTCAGGTACCTAAAATGGAGGTACTGAACATTATAAGGCTATTTTGGGAGTGGGTTTTTCCATACATAAACCGTATCCACACAGCTTGTATAGGTGAGGATACCTCCATTTTAGGTACTACTGAAATGTTTGGTGTATCTCCCCAGGGTGCAATCATGGCAATTTGCGATCCCACGAATCGAAAAAACACATGTTTCATGTGATGATTTGTGTTGAAGGCCTCCTTAACCTCAAGTCATAAATATACCCTCCCTGAATCAAAAGCTCCTGAAAATAGCAGGGACCTGTAAATGGAATGTCATCTTCCGACCATCAATTTTCAGGGGCTGCTAGTTTCAGGGAGTTGTAATTCTATTGTAGATAAAGCTATACATCTTGAAATTATCCCATGGTTATCCCATGATGAACGAAATCCGTGTTGTTGTGTGTCATAGATGACATTTTACACTTGTCAGATTTGACCATTTTTGAATTAATATAAATTCCAGGCGTGTGTATGTGTCCCTGTTCAAGGCGCTTCGTTTAGAAAAACACGTTTTTTTGTTTTATATTTTGGGTTGTCCCCCCTCCCAGTAACAGTGGCAAATGAAGGTTTATAACAAGGATTTCCTACTAAAAATGTAATAATCCTGGTGGTGACTGTTACTTGGCAGGGGGACAACCCAAAGAATATTCATGAAAAAAAAAGCTTGAGAATCATCCCTTACGACGATCTTAGACCTTTTTGAGTTGATCCTTGTGGTTTCAAATGTAACTTACTCAAAACTGTTCTTTCAGCATTTGGGACCTAAGTGTTTTTGCTTAATCTTGTTTTGGAGCATGAACCC
This sequence comes from Breviolum minutum Mf 1.05b.01, assembly GCA_000507305.1. Taxonomy (NCBI): domain Eukaryota; class Dinophyceae; order Suessiales; family Symbiodiniaceae; genus Breviolum; species Breviolum minutum. The sequence continues at coordinate 125,046 of DF239349.1, forward strand.
AAGGTATATGGAAATATATGTATATGTATATATAGATATATTTGTGTCAGTTGTTTTAGAGTTTACTACAAGGCGGTGACCTCCTAGTCATATATAAATGGCCAGAAATAGATAGGCAACCTTGGGTCTTTAAACCCCTGTGTGGAGTTCTTTCACCTTATACATACTTATAACATCTTATAATCGGATTTCCGGTTTGGAAAGGCCTATTTTCAGGTAACTAATTCTTGGATGTGTTTTGTTCGCGATGTTTTTACGGATTGGGATCCCTTGGGATGAAAATCATCATGGAAAACCACCATTAACTTGTTCCAAGCATTTTAAGCAAATCCAAGTAACGACAGTACTCCCTGCAAGATGGTTTATAAGTACCCTACATGGGGTTACAACTCAACTTACTATCCTTGGATTTGTTGAAGGTTAGCTAACAAGCAAACCTAAGCTGAATATCCCCTAAGCATCCAAACATCATAGCTGAGTAAGATGTCATGACTGGACCCCCAAAACATACCTAGGACCTAGAGGACACACCACACAAATTGGGAGGTATTGGGCTGGATGTGAAGGGTGAACACTCCCAAGTAACAGGTGATCAAATTATGTTACCTAGCATCAGTCAGAAATCCTTTTGATACGAGTTAAACCACCATTTTCAAGGCTTTGGGTGCCTAAGTAACAGCTTGTTGCCCATGAAAAAAGGTCATCTTGAAAAAGTATGGATGACATTGCAAAGGAGTTTTGAGAGAAAAGCTAATGCAAATTCCAAGGAACGTCAAAAATGGCTAGTCAACCTACGCCCCCTAAGGTTCCCCCCGAGAAATAAGGCCTTATTAACGTCTTATCAACCATAGGTTTCCCTTAGTAAGGCCTTATTGAACCTGTGAACCATGAGTCAACCATGCCACCCAAACCGAACCGCTGCTCCCTCAAAGTCTCAATATAGATCGACATCACCCGGAGAAAAGTCAAAGCACCAAGAATTCACCCCGCCACTAAAAAAATGGACGTGTCTCTTTAAGAGAGCGAGATTGACATGAACAACTATAAGCAATTTGTATAAGCAAATAGGTTGAAACAACTTACTTTTTCTGATGTTGATATTGTGATCTGAACCTTGGCAATATGCAGTGTGCCTAAATGTCATGTAAACAGACATTTGTGGGCTTTTTGTTGATCAAAAACTGCAGAGACCTTTGGAAACAAACATGATAAATCTCCTTTCCGCTTCTCTGGAAACATGGTGAGTTAATGCACCCTTTCAAAGCGCATGGTGTGACCTTACTAAAACGTCAAACAAAAGGTGCAGCGCCGGGGGTGGATCATGTGTGAAGGAAAGCTTGGTTGACATGGACGGATATGATTCTTCATTATCATCCCTGAAACAAACAGCTCGCACCTGAAAATGGATGGTTGGAAGACGATCGTTTCCTTTTGGGGATGGCATCTCTTCAGGTGCGTTTTGTCAGTTTCAGGGAGGGTATCTTCATTTGGATTTGGAAGATCCTTGGAAATGCTCTTGGACAAAATCCTTTGCCAAATGTAGCAAAGAGACAGCTAGAATTACATCCTGCAGTATGTCCTTACCTATAGGATCCATGGGAGTGGTAGATTTAGCTAGTAGTTTACAACTAAAGATCAACTATTAATTCATGTATAGCTGAATATACCAGTCCCCTAGATCCTACATGGGCAATTGTAACTCCATTTTTGCTACTGAAAACCCTCAGACTGCCCAGTGGAACGCCAGTCCATCCTTCCGCCCTTCAACACCAAAATCTTGAATCAGGTGCTGAACATGGCAACCATCGACAGTGGCTTGGATATTTGGGATACCCTTTTTCCCAAATGAAGGAATACTCGTATAACAACCTACTATCTAAGAAAATTCCAACATACCCTTGGAACAGTACCCCAGAACTTGAATCACTTGTTTATGCGAACTGCAGTTCTTTAATGTTTGTATTTTTGGGGTACCTGGGGTATGTTCCAGGGGTCTGTTGGAATTTCTTAGACACTAATTTACTATCAAATTACAAATCAACTATTGATTTATAGGTACATATCTATGGGAATTGAACTTTTGATGTTTTTTTAGCCACATGTTCATTTGCTATGATGTCCAAATGCTCTATGTATATAGAATATGTACCGTGTATTTGCCTACATTAAGCGAACAAAAGTACCCAATTTGCTTGTTGAAGCGTCGATCACATTTGGTCGATCAGAGTTCAATTCCAGAAAGTGAACTACTACCTTCCATGTATCAACTACTGACTCAGCCAATGGCTAACATTTCAACTTGTGGGGATTACATATATATATATATTGTATTCGTAGATTTGTTTATTTGGTGATTTTTTACAGATTGTACCATGGGGGTTCATCACCATGAAGCCAACCGCCATTTGGGAAAGTATGTGTGGGTCACTTTTTTCTTTTGCATCGAACAGCCCGACATGGCCTACGTGAGAATCTAGTAGGTGTTTTTTTTCAAACATTTTCGTATGTTCACCTGTAATTGGGGAAATGCTCCAAATTTGATTGGCATATATTTTTCAAATGGGTTGGTGAAAAACCACCAACTAGGAATGGTTTTTGGATCATCAGCTAGTTAGGTTTGAAACCACTAACACCCTAGGCATCCAGGGCCACCGAAACTAAGAAGGTACGGATGGACCCCCTAAAACATACCGATAAGGAGGTCCGGATTCCTAGGGATGGTGTAAGATGGACCTTGCAGGTGATGAACTCAACTTTCCCACCCTCCTTGGGTTCGCGGCCCGAAGCTAAACCCAGCCAGAAAATAAGGCCTCATATAAGGTCGGTTGTTAATGGAAAGTGGTGGTTCATAACCTGTTAATGGATGATTCTGGTTTGTCCAATGCTGCCGTTTTTGATGCTGATAGCCTGATTCGCCTGCAACTTTGCAAGGTAACTGGAGAAGGTGATGCTACCGCACTTGTGGTTCCAAGATGTTCCATTCGTCAAAAATACCTTCAGGATCCCAAGAAGTGCAGGCGAATGGCGACAAATCCTGCAGCCCCTGCAGTGCAGGCGAATGGCGACAAATCCTGCAGCCCCTGCAGGTCAGCAAGTTGGAGAAACATCTTCCCGGACTCCCCATCTCGACAGTGAAAGATTTGGAGACAAAAAAAATCGATCCGGCCTTGTGATCAAGCTTCTTGAGGGGCCGCAGCTGTATGTTTGATTGTTTGATTTCACAGGAAAGTTAGATATCATAATTTGGCCAGATGGATGGTTGGAAGACCTTTGTTTGCCTTTTCTTTTGGGAGGTGTTGGCCTGTTTTTAACTGCGAAATAGTAGTTTTTAGGGAGTGTAATGGCTTTACCGTACTCCAAATAAAATAATACACACAAATGCTCCATCTATAGAATTTGAATGTGACCTACATGAAAACCGCAAATTTCAGCCAAATGTAGGTATAATTTCCATACATGGAAAACATCTGGGATACCTTAAATGGTGGTGGTTTCGTAAGGGTGAAGAAATGACCAACCATTGAGGCCTTATATCACTCACAATACCCTCCAGTAAACTAACATAGCACTGGAATATCCTCATTTGTTCCGGGTAAATACCGTCAAAAGTGGATTTTCCAGCCTGCTATCTTAGTTTACCAGATGTTTACAGAGGGTACCCATACTTGACCAAACATTGATTTTCAATCAATTTGCCCAGATCTATGACTTACCATCCCCCAAAAGCACCTGAGTCAAATGTTCCCCGTCTAGCTTGCCTTTGCGTTTCCAGTCCAGTCGTGTCTTCATCACTGCCATCCCTTTTTTCCGGGTGACGACAACGAACTGAGGCACTAAGAAGAAATATGCCACTTGGAAACATTGAGGTATTCACCCCGGAAGCTCAAAAGATGGAACCTGAGAATATGTACACCTTCTGGAAAAGGAAAAGCATCTGAACCAAACCATCATGTTCAGGTTCAAACTGTTAATCTTCAGTGGGTGCATTCTTTATATTCTTTGGATTTTTTGCCGTGATGATTTTTTTTTACAAACACTCCGGGGTACAAAGTAAATTCCACCAACCAAACCTTGGATTCGTTATTGTTGTACATTTATGTGTTTGATCCAAATTTGATCCCATAAAATGATCATCCCATTTACTTCACTGTTTTTAGCCATCCCAGCTGGTCATAGCTCTTCATGGCATGAATCTTCTTGACAAATCACTCGCAGAGGAGAATCTTTCAGATCATCTTGGTTAGGCTTGGAATTGTTTTTTGTTGTTAGTAGATGTGTAAACAACTTGCTGACTCAGTCAATAGCAAACCTTTAAACGTTTGAGAAATACATATTATTTCATAGGAAAAACTGTTTAAACTTGTATTTCATGGTCCCGACATGGAGGAGTAAGCTTGGGATGCTATTCCTCCAGTCACCACTGGGATGACATGTTTTGGCCTTGGGAATCCGTAAAATCCTTTAAGTTGCTAGGAGCCAGCATTCTGATTGGGCAAAATCACATCTCCACACAACTCCGAATATAGAAAAAAACTCAAACTCCTCACGGAAACTGAGAATGGTAGCATGGAACCTAAATATCGATTTTTTTTCACAGTTATATATTGGGCGCTATGCTCCCTCCCAGGATTCCAGCGACCACCAGAATTATTACATGTTTGGCAAGGGATTCCTATAAAGCTTCATTTGCCACTGGCGTCACGGGAGGGGGGCCACACCCAAGTTGTATTTATTTATTTATCAGCTGCTTCGACGTATTGCTTCACCATCACCCTAAACCTGTGAGGTTTGTGGCTTTACGGTCCATGATGCAAAAGAACTTAGTCAGGACCTGCGGGAATTGTCGTGATGGGATGATTTGGGTGCTGGGTCACACCGTTGGAAGGGGGAAATGTATGAGCATTCCAAAATATTGCAATGAATTATTTATTTTTACATCAGGAATTTTTAGGTGGGTTAGACTGCGAGCTCAGCCAGATGTATGGTCATCAAAACAGAATTAAAGCACTGATTAAAAACCTTAGTTGTTTAGTGGATTATTACCTATCCAGTTATATAATAACACTATATAACTTATATAGTGTATGCCAGTGTGGCCTGCTCAGTGGCACAAGCCCGCCTCGAAGTCAGGACGGCAGCGCTGTAGATCCTCTTGTTGCCACTTGGCTGAAGGTATCGCCATAGGTTTACACGAAGTCGATAATGTTTCTGAGAAAAATAGGGACTCCTACACCCTGGAAAAATAAACATGGAACCCCAAGTCATGGAAGTTTGGTTCGATGTTCCTTTTCAAAAAGGACCAGGAACTATTTTCAGGTTCAAAATGTTATAGGGAATCTTAAGCTGGGGACACATATTTTAATGGTCGGCTTGACGCAACAACTTGTGAACTAGTGGTTTGGAATGGTTTGGGTTGGTGGTTTGGGATTCTATTAGGGGTACCTCCAAGTAACAATCCCTTTCGTAAGGGGATCCTAGGAATCCAAACCACCAACCCAAACCACCAATCAACCATTAGCTGACTTGACTTCCAAAGGGGATATTCTATAGGCCCAGACTTGAACCGATTTGAGGATCGGTGTACATGGTAAAGGTGGCATTTGGGATGTACAAAGCCCACGGCCCTACACCCCCGAAATTTAATAGCTTGCCCCTGAAAAATGATGGTTGGAAAACTACGTTTCTTTTGGGAAGGCCTATTTTCAGGGGCTATGGTAAATTTCCGGGCTGTAACAAAACAAAGGGGATTTGAAATATCTGACATTCTGGTAAACTAACATAGCTGGCTGGAAAATGGACCCGGATTGAAGATGTATTTCCTAGTGAAAATAGTGATTTTCCAATGTCATGTGAGTTTTCAGGGGTGTTTTACTTAAATGCAGACTGGTTGGCCGGAGCTCTAAAGCGATTCACAGTAGGTTTTTGAACCATTGGATGTTGCCTTATCAAAAAATGATGAATTTGCGTCTCATATGAATTCAATTAAGAACCAATCAGGATGTTCATATGATTTCCTAGGATGCTTACTGAGCCAATGACTATGTTTCTTGATTTGTGAGGCTTGGGGTTTTCGCATGTTTATTAGTCAACTACATGTAGGATGTTCAGAAACTTTGTTTTTCACCAACCAGGATTTTTACCTGATTCTGAATGTTCTAGTGAGCCTCATTTGGTGCTGGGCATTTTATTAACCCTTTCCAAAATGCCTAACAGTCAGAGTTCGAAAGGCATTTTAAGGGCATATGTTTCCAACCGTCATGGCTACACCCACCCTCCAAGAAATAGCTGGCCTCATTTTTGGGATTATGAAGCCCACCATTGCCCCTAAGACTTAAAAACTATGATACTGGTTGCAACATAGGAAACCTGACCATTGGCTTATCCCTAAGTCACTCAGCTAATGGCCAACCTCTAAACTTTTGGGGATTACATATTTGGGAGGAAAATCATGGTCCGAATAGCCAATATCCCCGTGACAATCCCCTACTTGGAGGATCATCCCTGGACTTGGATACGTGGTTAATAAGCACTGGTGATCGGTTTCGCCCCCTAACTAGGGCAACGCGGGACCCGTTCCAAATGGCCTAGATGGCTTCCAAATGGGGGTTGATCCTAACCACTTACTGACTGGGATGATGCTCCAAGTAGGGCTGTCTATGCTTGGTCCAAAATACCATCCCCAGGTAGTCCGATGTCTTGGCAAGGCGGGGCATGTTGCGTTCTTACACCGGGGTTGGAGGGGGTGTTTTTTGTAGTAGTGACCAGTTGACGTTATTATTGTTTTCTAGGTGGTAGTTTCAAAAGTTGTTTTTATTTTTGCCCCTACTTTGGGAAATGATTCAATTTGACTCATATGTTTGATACGGGTTGGAACCACGGGGGATGAAATCCTATATATAATGGGATTGTATTATAAGCCATTTTCAGGATCCCCTCATGAACTAATCAGTAATGGAATTTGATAAGTGTCTTGAACATTGCTCAAACGGTTTGCTATTGATAAACATGTAAACGCCGTAAACCTTACCGATCACAGAGGAGAACTGAGTGAACCCAGGGAATCAACCACAAGAAGAAGCTTCGAGGGAAGGACAGACATTTGTTTCCAAACGGTCATCTTCTCAGTCAGAGGACGAGCCGGAGGCGAAGAAGATCAAGCACGAAGCTCACAAAGCTGACCCATCAGATCTATGTCAGGACAGAGTGCGACTCGATTCTGAGTTCCGTCACCCCTTGGGAAATCATGTGTAAAGAGAACGGAGTGACGACTGGTGGATACATGTCGCGTCACTCTACAACCAATGGATCCGAGACGGGATCGAGTTCGACAAGCGAGTGGGGCGCATCCGCTTTTTGTGGGAAAGCAATAGCCTTGGAGCAGCTGGCGGATTGTGAACGAATGTCATCATTTCAAAGGCAAGGCTTGTCTTCCAATCATCTTTTTTGGTGGCAAACTGTTAGTTTTGGAGGGAGTAAGCTTGAAGTATACGTACATGCAAAAAGGGGGATTTCATGTCAGACCCCAGACATCCAAACATTTGCTGAGAAGGGATTTGGACCCCCAAAAATATACCGATCAAACACCGTTCACTTCAGGAGGTATGACTGGATGTCTAGGGAGAATTATATATGGTAATCTTGGATTTGTTTAAGTTGATTTTTTTTTGTGCCATGCTACATCACCATTAAAAAAGCCATTTACAATTATTTCCAAGCATCGAACAAAAAATTCAAAGTAGTGTTCCATTGAACAAGATATAGCAGGGTTATACTTGGATGTTCCAGAAAGTTGGTATGTAAATGGTTAGTAAATGGCTTATAACCTACTGATAAATGGGGTTTATTGGGGTTATAACCCACTGACCTTTTAGTAATGGGAATGTAATGGGACGTCCGAGTCTGCATATGTTTGCAAATGATGAACTGGAGATCCTATTGAAATAGAACATACCCGAGGTTGAGGGGCCAGGGATCATAACTATTTAGTAAGGTGTTTTATAACCTATTTGGGGGACTTACGACCTACTTATATAGGGGTTAGGTGGACATCCCAGTAGTAGCCACCATTTGTAAGCCATTTAGGCCGTTTGGAAGGGGAACGTTGCCCTACATAGGGGACTTCCGATCACCATGCTTATGAAGCAGGTGCAAGCCCTGGGATGATCCTCCAAGTCATTTGCCCATTATTTTGAAACCTTAAACCTCAGCTCATTCTTGGATTATATATCTTCCCTGGACATCCAAACACCACACGTCAGGAGGTATGACTGGATGCCTGGAAATTATTCTATTACAGGGGATCTTATTTATGATTGGAAGAAATATTTTGATGTTTCATGCGAGAATGATACCATACCCACCTGGAACCAGGTTTATCGAATGTTTATACCTTTGAAGTCCAAAGACTATGAAAGAAATAGGTATTCACCAAAGGTTTTCTTTGGTAGAAAAGTTTCATCATCCAAAATTTTGGACTATTTCAATATGTTTAATTGTGTTTTTTCTATGTTTTATATTTATCCACCGAAAAAGGCCTTCAAACAGATTCGTCATTCATCAAAAAAACATGTGTTTCAAGATATTTCTCTGATAATTTCACTCCCATAGGATCTGTAAAACTGAAACATTTACTTAGTCCTATCCAATTTGACGTGCTTGCACATATTTCACATTTTTGAGTGGGCAACAAAAGAATACAAAAACTAGAGTTATGGAGCTGGGCTATGTATTTCTTTGCGACAAAAAATTGTACCAAGACCTACCTTACAAACTCCAGAAATCTTCCCCCAAATCCATTGCCAGGAATACAAAACTGCCATGAAATCCGGAAAGATCCAGCATTGCAAGTTCGAAGAGTCTCTCGGCGTTTTATGCCAGGGTGAAGATAAGGAGAAACATGGCGGGAACGGGCGACATTAAAATGGGACCCATTTCAAAAGGAAAACAAACGTGATGCACTTGTCAAGTTTGAGAGATTTTTCTGAAAACTGTGCGCATGCGTTTGGGTTGGTAATCTAATAACCCCTGACAGATTTGACCATCAAAACATTTCAGTTGTTTGGATGAGAGAGACCAGGAGAGCCCCATTTACGGCAACATCAGAAAAATATCGCCAAAGATGGGGAAAAACATCAGTCGGGAAAAAAACAGATGTCAAGCATGATCAAACCATGTCAAAGAGGGAGTGAAGAGAGGATGTCGCCCCAACCGGCCGTCTCAGATTGCTCGGGAGGAGAGGCTTATAAACGAATTGAAGCAGAAGTATGAACGTCTACAGCAAGAACATGCAAGGATGTGCACAAGACTAGAACTGTTTGAAGAGACCAAGGTGGCTGCAACCAAGCAGCTCCAGCAACAACATGACCAACACATGGCTGCTTTGGTTCAGCGAAATCAGGAGGCTTTTCAAAAGCAGGAAGCTGTCTAATACTATATCCCGCACGTTCAACAACTGGACAACAAGCATGATGCGCTGAGGAAGCAGCATGATGTCCACCCGGCTGCGATGGTGCAGCAACATCGAGATACATTTCAATCTGTTGATTCCCAATAAAGCTAGTTTGCCATCCTCCTAGAGTTCCAAAGATGTTCAAACGCGGGTTGAACACGCCACGGCTTGCCGTGTTGGTATAACGGGTATAGCTACAGCAGCTATTACCACGGGATTCTTAAGGGCTTCCAGGCTTCCTAATATTCCATAAGGTTTTTTAATAAAGGAAATCTACGCTTCCCACTTAGCCCCAAAACCCTTGTGGTGCCTTCCAAGAAGCCTATATAACTTGAGGTCTTACATTTGGAACGATCTCTTCATCACGGAAACGGAGTTCAATATGACGTGTATCGAGTTCGAACTGCAGGTGTCGAGTTTTTTTGCTCATCCGAAGGTGGTGGGAACAAAGGAGCAGTGAAAAGACTTCGTGACTTGGTTGTTTGGGTTATACTTAGAGGATTATCCCAGTGAGGAAGTGGTTAGTAATCCCCATCTATGAGCCATTTTGGCCATTTGGAAGAGGAACAAACCTACTTAGAGGACTTACGATCACCATAGTTATTAACCGCTTCCTAACCGTGATGATCTCCACTTACAATGGGTAGGGGCCCACCTTCTATTTCATCACCAGTTTTTTTTTAGATAACAGTTTGGTGTTACCAGCTTGGTTAAAACTCGACAATTTATTTGTTAACCTGGACCTGGCAAATCAAAGGCTGCAACTAAGCAACCCCTTACAGATTTTGTTTAACACCGCCCCTTGGAGTTGTTTACAACATAGGCCCCTACTAACTATAAATGGACTTACAATAACCCCTAGCCTTATAAATGGGCAACTATTTTTTTTGTTCGCCCCTATAAGTGGAGACAGGGGCCCCCTACCTATAACTCTGTGACGGGGCCCACAACGACCGACCTGGTCCAAAGATGGCGCACCATTTGTTCAGGCGGCCAATATCTTCACTCGAAATACGGTGCTAGGCACTGGAAAAGTGACTTGGAATACGATGCCCCGTTGTTGCGGCTTGGGAGGATTGAACTCATTGGAATCTGAGACTAACCCCTTCTGGCTGCCACCTCTCCCAGGAAATAGCTGGCTATCAAGGGACAATGTTGGGCTTCATATGCCCTCAAGCTACGGTCGGCTATTTCTTTGGGGGTAACGTGGCAGCCGGCCCATTAGGAATTCCCAAGGTACTGTATGGCAATTTTTACCTACATTTGGCTCGAAGTTGTTTTCTAGCGTTTAGTCAGTTTATGTGCAGCCACCCGAATTTGAGTGGGAAACTGGGAACATGATGGTGAAATTCACATAAACTGTTCCTCGTTCAGCTTTCCCGCAATTTCTTTTCGTGACAGTGACCTCGAACCAGCCGTCTGATCATGAAAAAAAATTAGCCCCCAAAATTGAGGAAATGGTTCAAATTTAGAACAGCATATTGTTCGAACGGGTGGCAAAGAACCACCCACAAAAAAGAAACTCCAAATATCTGGTTTGAAAAAAATTGCTGCTTCAAACACCAATCATAGCAATTCTCCGGAGGTGGTTTGAGACATGTTTTTTTCTTATTGCCAAAAACTTATTGCGATATGGGGAAGACTGCTGCCTACAAATGGTGGCTCCTTTTGGATGATAAATTCCCAAACCTTTTGAAAGATGCTGAAACCCCCACACCGACCAACCAAAAAAAAATGGTGAAACCATTTGGACTTGCAGGGAATACACTTCAACAGGTTGAAGCCCACCCAACGTTTTACGTAAAGAATAAACAATAAGATGGTGTCCACCAGGAATCTCCAAATCCCAAGGGGCTGATTTTCAGGTGAACCATGTTAAACTTCAGGGGTGTACAAGGTGGGCCACTACGATCGTTATACATGGAGTTATAACCCTGGTAAATTGACCTTATAGATGGGGAAGTGGTTTTTTCCACCCCTATAAGTGGAAGGTATGAGCCCCTACTTATAATTGGTTTTCCGGTGCCAAAATTGTAGCTTACCACCTACACGAAAAAACCCGGGCCTTACTTTCCATGAAATACTGGCTGGTTACTATAGGGATCCTTATGATGGTCCCTGTATGACTGGGTAGGATTTCATTCCTTATATACCCTAACCAACCCGGATGGTACCTAAGCCTGCAAAACCCCCTGTTGGAGCCCTTGAAAAGGGGATGCATATCGTATACCCAAGAAATACCTATATATATATATATAGATTATGTATATATGGGTGTTTCCTTAAATGGTGGTACCCCCAAAACACCCCAAAATGAACATTTTTAGTAGGAAAACCCATGGTTGTTGGGTACCACCATTTTAGGAACCCCCCATATATTAGGTGTGTATGTTGTTGATTATATACCCTCCATCTTTGTCTTCTTTCGACTCCAAGGTGCAGCTTGCGATGGTGAGACAGCGGCCGAATCATACCTACAATCGCAAGCAGATGCCTGGCTGGATTCTCCCGGATGTCTGGGCATGTCACGGGATGTCTTACCCTCCATGGAACTAGCATATCCCACCTGGGGGGAAGGAAACTCATCTTCAAAATTACCTTGGGAAGGGATATGTTAGTTCCTTGCAGGTTATAAGTTTACAGTGGAGAACAAAAATTACCCCCCCAAAAAAGGTACGTATTTGTTAGTTGTTAGAAGACCCAGTACTGACTGCCAGAAGTAAGATGTTTATCGAATATATGTAGATAGATGAAATATATATACTGTGGAAGGCAAAGACTATTAAAATTCTCCCCACTTTTGGATGCTTAATATTCCCTACTTAAAAAGATTGCAAATAGGTTGGAACCACCAACTTTACCCTGGAAGTCAAGCCGGCTATTAAAACAATAGTCTCCAATTTTGGTATCTAAATCTACCCTAGACATCCATCCAAGCCATCCTCCAGTCATACCGATCGTGAGTTGGTGTCAGAGGAACCCCTTAAAAGCCGAACCTTAGGAGTTGGTATCTAAATCTAGCATCATTCAAGATGGCCTTTTGATCCAGATTTTCTCCGTGTTTTTTTTGTGTTTTTTTGGCGGTCGGGGTGTTCTTGCCTCAGGATCCAGTTGACCGTGGAACACAAGTTGACCTCGAAGTTAACTGTCACGGTCTTCTGCTATGGCGAGGCGGGTATTAAGTCGGCCCCTAAAAAAACAGTTATAAGTGGAGGGCCATGGCTCCACGACTTGAAGGGTTATCGTTTCATTACCCCACTCATACATCCAGTTACAAGGCCATTTACAGGGGTTATAACTCCAGTTACCCATTTATAAGGCCATTAATAGGGGCCCCATAACTCCATTTCTAACTGGTAGGGGCCCACTTTGTGAAAATCAAGCGTTTCTAAGAGGAAAGGCTTGTCTTCCAGCCATCAATTTTCAAGGTGCTAAGAATAGATTTTGGGAGGGTATACTTGGGTTTGTGTAAGGTGATTTTCTACTTTGTACCATTCTAAATCAGCAACAAATCATCTTAAGCAAATCCAAGTTTTTTTGCAGGGAAGAAAGATGCTGTGAACGGAAGGGTCCCAGCGAGCACGAACGGAGCGATTGGGGTATATAGTAATCCCGGGATATCATAGGGAGCGAACCAAAAAGAGCCACCATGATTGAAATGCTGGCAACGACTTCTGGGGAACGGATTGTGAAAATTCTAGGTGTTGTTGGTTTTTTAGCAGATGTTGTTCTGATTTTTGTTACCCCAGAAGCTTTTGGGAAATGATCGAATTTGACAACTGCGCATATATTTTCAACTGGAGGACCCAATAAAAGTCGAGGAAGCTTTCCGCTTTGACTAAAATATCATAAAGTTGAGTTGGGTGACTTAACCTCCTCTAGTCATGGGATCTTTGTGTGCAAATTCGTCAGGGCGACAAACCCCCAGCGCCGGATGGTGCCACTGAAAACAAGGCAGGGAAAATGGGGGAAGAATTGGAGGCAAAAAACTGGTAGGACCTTGAATTTGTCAAAGGTGGATTCTAGCTGAGTCACGAAAAAACTCCTTAATGTCCGTTATGTTGGTTGTTTCGTAGGGATCATTATAGTGGTTTAATCTAATCCCAATATAACTGTGTAGTATGATCCCCTATATACCCTAAACACCCAGGATTTGTTCCATTGATTCTAGCTGACGCTTGGAAGGGAGTGATTTGGAGCCAAGGGTATCTAAGGTCCCTTCATAATATGGAACTGTTACCTGAGGATTCAAGGCACATCGTAGCAACATTTGTGAAACATAGATTCTTTTGGAAGAAAAGGGATGAGTAAGCGGGAGATGCTTGTTGCTCTCGGCTCTCGTTGCCATTGGTTCGCGCCTCAAGACGTTTCAGAACATTTACCGTCAAGAGTTCAAGTCCGGAGCAGTGGGCACGGACCCGGATGCTGTCTATGAAAAGATCAAGAATAAGCATCTCTTGTTTTCAGAGTCTGTGGAAGAACGAGAAATCAATCATTTGGACACTGGCTTACAGAGTCCAATCTTTTTCGGAACACGCTGCTCTGATGAAGGGAAGGCTGACGGGCCACCAGTTCAAGCCTCTCTTTGAGGAGATAGGTCTGGGTAAGACCCCTCGTGAGTTGTTTCTGTCCTACTAACTAGTCATTGGATCTGTTTTTTAATTTTTTTTAATTGTTAATATGTTGTTGCCTGAAAATAGGACATCCCCCAAAAAACAAAAATCATCCTTCCAACCATTGATGTTCAAGGTTTTTTGCTCTTAGCTTCAGGGAGGGTACCACGAAGTCACCATTTTGTTGTAACGATTTGATCCAAATCCATGAATTGACTCAGTCGGATGTGGTGAGATGTAGAAATTCTAGAACTTAGTACCTTACCTTGGATTTGCTTGGTGATTGGAACCATGGAGTGACTCATGGTTCCCTTAAGAGGTGGGATCGGTAGCATACAATCACCCAATTGGCAATATATAAGTGGTATGTAAGTGTTATATACTGCCAATTCGGTGATTATATACCACCTATTCAGGGAACCAGAAACAGCTATTGAGATTGTTTACGGATTGTACTATGGATTTGTTGTTTTCCTTTTTGTTGATCAATCCTAACAGTATTCTTGTGTTTGTTTTGTAGGTGATGTTTTGCGGTATGTACTTTGGGAGTCATCACCATGAAATTCAAACTTTTGCATCGAAGAGTCACAAATCTAGGTTACTAATAGTGAGCAAAGAGGTTACTTCAACCCACGAATATACAGCACTTGGGTGCACTAGATTTATGGGAGATAAATTTGCCCAAACCCTACTCAACCTCAGTTGTAGGGAGGTGTGAGGAGAAATGCACTGAAAAGAAAGTGCCTAAGAGGGATCAGTATTAATCAATATAATATAATCATAATCCCATTCATAGAACATGCTCAGAGTGATTTGGGGGTTGTTCATTCCTCATCACATCAATATGTGCCTCAAATTTGTTGGACTTAAAAATCCCATTTCAGAGCATTGAAAAAAATTGGTTAGTTAGTCTTTATAGGGGATGAAATGGGGATGAACATCCTACCCAGCTAAAGAGGGATTCTAACTTGCCATGAAATAAGAATCCCGTCATTAACCAGCCAGGATTTCATGGGATCTTTCTACAGTAGTATTTTTTTTTTTTCGTAGCTCATTTAGTTTGCCGAACTTGATTTGAGATAAATCGCCACCCTGGATTTGGAACTCAAGACATAAAAACCATGCCAAAATACCGTTCTTTTGTACACAAACTCATGACGCCAGTGTCAACCACAACATCCTTTGATGTACCCCTTCAAGCTTGGATTTGTTTTTTTACTTCGTACCATTCTTTAGTGCGTCACCACTAAACCACCATTTGGGAGCTTGAGGTCGTTTTTTGTCAAAATTATGTATGCCAGATGAAAATCACCTTTTGGTTGCTAGGCATATGTTTGCTTACCTGTTTTCAGGCCATCTTCACTGCAACATTTTAAGATGTTTATGTTTGTTGCTGTTGCTGCTGTTGTTGTTGTTGTTGTTGTTGTTGTTGTTCTTGAAGATAATCGGCAGTGGCGTGGCATGCGCTGATTGCTCACTTTTCACAGGAAGAAGCAGATGCTCACTTGAACGATTTGACCACAGCGGTCATCGGAGACACAGGTGCATCCGTGAGAACTGCCAACGGCTGGTGGGTCAGGGAGATTGACTTGTTGATGTTCTTTACTTAGAGTTTTAGAGGTCTATGGCACATAGTAAGTACACCTCACAATGCACCATAGACCAGTTGAAAATGCATTTCTTCTTGATGATGGGGATATTCCAGCTATATTAGTTTACCAGAGAGTAGATAGTAACTAGTGGAATATTTTGAAGAAGTGGTTTACAAGTCCTCCAAGTTGAAATAAACTATTAAAAGAGCTTATGATGCTGATTATCTACTTGTTCAGGAAGCTTTACCCCAGATTGGTTCTTTCTTGCTGCGATAGTTCTAGTACAGTAATAAAGCATGTTCTTTTTTGTTCATATGGATGTTTCCAAAAATAGTGGTACCCCTGAATCATCCATGTTAATAGGGGTTTCCATTATGAATCATCCATTTTGGGGTACCCCTATTTTTGGAAACACCCATACAACCACACTTTAGACATGTTATACGAAATCTATGTTATGATAAAACTGGATGAATGTTAAGGCCAGGTCAAAGGGAGAACCTCGCCCCGAAAGGTAGGGCAGTAGGGAGATCCTCCTCTAACTAAATACCTTATGAATAGGTGTTTGGACCAGTAAGGGCATTTTCAGGAGGTGTTTGAGGGTTCAAATGCTTCCTCACAAGGTATTTGGAAGACTAGGCTAAATCGCAGTATTTTAGGAAAGAACCAGGTTGGCGAAACATTATGATAAGATGATTTGTTTAAAGAACTGTCGTTGCATGTATGATCCATTGAGGCTATGAGGAGATAAAGACCATGGACACCAAAGTGAAACGGATATTCAATGGCTTTCTTGGCTTGCCGAGCGGTTCTTGAATGGAAGCTGAAAATTGCCCCCAGGTATGACCCTGCTCAAGGAAGTTTTGGTATGGATGTGTCCGTTGCACCAAGCGTGCAAAACGAGCAGCCAGATCTTGGCGGCTGACACTACATGACTGACGCAGAGCTACCAGCAGAATTTTCCAAGATTGGCTGAAAGCAAGTCCGGACACCGGGCTCCTGGACTCCACGAGTTGCTTCAGAAGCAAGTGGTCTGCATGGACCTATAACCTACTCTTGACAGCACCACTGCGTCAGTGGCAAAGGCGATGTGTCGTTGATAATATTGATATGAAAACCATGGACGCAAAGTCAGGTTTCTGGAAGAATATACAAAGTCAGGCACCTGTTCAGGTTATCTGAGTTTTGATACCACTTATTCTATCAGCTATACATAGACATAGATATCATGATTTTTCAATACCTTGGCAGTATACTTGGCCACCCTTTGTTATCGGCTGGTTTGCGAACCACCATTTTCAAAATGAGGTTTTACTGTATATTCAAAAAGAACCACCATCTTAAGATGGTGCCAACAAGTGCCAGGCTTTTTCAAAATCCTTAAACTAAACGATCACATCAAGATAACCCCGACCAATGCCACCCTTCCCAGGTAACTAAGGCCTTTTGAAATGGTGGCAATCATTTCCAGGCTTTAAATTCTAACTATGATGTTGTATACCCTGGAAGTCCAAAGACCATTTGCAAAAACAAGGAAGTTTTTTTTCATCATCCAAAAATTTGGGACTATTTTTCAAGTAGTCTTTGACTTCCAGAGGTACATTTTTCATGTTCCACAAAGGTCTTACTTCGGGTAGGTTTTATCCGTGTCTCCGGTTGACAATGCCAATGGCAGTCTGGGCACGCACAAAACCAATCAAAAATGATTGGTTGGTGTTTCCTGATGAGAAAATGAGCAAAGGATGCCTGTTTTCCCTGCGAAATGGCGAGCATATGAGCAACTGGGTAGTTGAGCATTGAGCACCGGTCAGATCAACAAAATGTAGGGTAACATGCCAGTCCTATCGATCCTATGGGGAAGGGTTTTCCGATTCAGATCTTCCGAAACCAACGACACTGGGCTGACAAAAAAAATGGTTCAACCGCTTCGGCGTGTTTCGACGTGTCATGCGCAGGTAATAAGAATCAGTTCAGAGCCTTGGTCGAAGAAATCGAAAGGTTGGGTGGGCAATTGTTTTTTTGTCGGGTGCACAAAACAAAAATATACAAATGTCTTTACAGATGGTGGTTTCAAAGACAGATGTTTTGTAAGAATTATGTTGTTACCCCGAAACTTCAGGAGGGGAATGATAGACTTTGAGTTTGTTTTGTTCAATTGGGTCCAAAAAAAACACCAACTTTTCTCGTGTTTTTCTTGATTGGGAATTTCTTCAAGATGATTTGAATCATCATCACCATCACTGACATTTCAAGCATGCATCCTTGGTACCCACCTGGAACTCCAAGCAGACAGTTTAAAACGGATGTTTCTTTAAGCACCCAAAGAACCAAACACAAACTTACGCACCCGAAGTTTAACAGCTCGCCCTGAAAAATGGGTTGGAAACCCGAGCCTTCCTATTTGGGGCCCGGCAACTTTTCAGGGGCTTTTGCTGTTAAACTTCCGGGGGGTTAAACTTTTTCTGGGCACCATTTTAAATGTGGTGGGATTCCGTTTGGATGATGGTTCATTCCCAAACCCCCTTGAAAAATGGGTGTTTCACTCGTATCCACCAACTTTTAAGAATGGTGGTTATTAAGGGAACTTGTTCAGTGAAATTTGTATCCGAACTTTAGGCACAGAATGCCCAAATGGCGGAGTAAAAACTCCCAACAAACTGAAACCTTGCGTTTCCAGCAGTTCAATCATCAAAATCAACAATTAATTCATTGTATATTATTTATATATCCCATTTGCTCCATGTATGAAATTTTTACCCACATTTGGCGTAAATTAATGGTAAATGTAGTTGAATATTTCACACATGCAGTATTATATTTTCTAGTCACATGGATCCTACTGGGATGTCCATGGTACTTAGGACCACTGGATTATTTCAACTTTATATAAGGAGGTGGTTTACGTCCCCTAAATAGATTGTAAACCAACTTACTAACGATCATGAATCGATCACTTCCATGGACATCCTAGTAGGCTTTACTAAACCTCCTTTTTTGGGTTCCAGCCGTTAGTTTCCGGGAGTGTAATATGGATCCTATAAACAACCGCACCAAGTATAGGAAATTCTACCATCAATCTACCATCCATGAATCCATGGATTATTATATACAAAGTGGTAATGTTTGAACTGGTATTTGGACCCAGCTTGTATTTTTCAATAAATCGCCACCAAGATCAATTCTACCATCTTTTTGTTCAAGTTCATCGAGCAGAACACCTTGGAGGTGGAGAAAAGACGTTCCTCGGTAAACTTTTCGTCGGTGTTTCACCGGGGAAACCGAGAGACCTTCGAACCTCGGAGATCCCTTGGGGATGATTAGGGATTCTTGCGGATTCTTCAGCTTGATTCTTAAGGGCTTAAGGGGGGCAAGGTATCAAATTACTTGGATTTGTTTACTTGGTGATTTTTTTTTGCAGATCGGGATCCCATGGGATGAAGAGCACCATGAAATTCACCACCATTTCAGGGAGATGATTTTTTGGGTCACTTTTTCCTTTTGCATCGAAGGCAAATCCATGTGTACCACTCACTATCGAATTTTGTTTGGGGGGGGCATCATTGAACTCGTTTGAACAATGTTTTTGGGAGCTGACCGTAAAGATACTGTTGATGGAAGAAATCCTGCACCACCTGGGATGTACAAAACCCTGTGAATATTGAGATAAACTGCCAACCTCAACTGGTGAACGCCGTATTTCTGAACCATCAACAGTATGAAATGATTGTAAGTACATGCAACTGATGGGCTCTTGATGTTGGTTCAGTAGGGTTCATGGCTTCTGACACAATCCCTGATCTCTTTCGAATTCCTGAGATTCATCACCGGGGCGTAACGTACTCCGATCTCTCCATCCACCAGGCCCCAAACCACCAATTTACTAAGGGTGTCCTGCTGGTCCGTAGTAACTGGATGTCCTAACCCCTATAAGTGGGTTGTTTATGTGCCCTAAATAGGTGAAATAAACCAACCTACTAAGTAGTTACGATCACTTCCATGGACACCCCAGTACCAATACTGTACCAATACCTGGCAATTCTTTATGACCTTTTTGGGATGGTTAAGTGACCCGAACTCAACGGTTGTTGGTGACCTCCAACCATCGGGGATTAAAGGGTCACGGCTTGAATCACGTGGAGGATTTTCATTGGCAAGTTTGGCAAAAAAACTGGGTTTCCACCCCGATTGCCCATTCATTTTGTGTAAATTATTCTTTGACTTCACCAAAAAATGGTAGGTTTCGTATGGGTCATTTCTGGATTCCAAGCCCGTCTCTTAGCCTTTTTATGTTGGAGCAGTGATCAGTTTACCCTTGGTTGTTTTCTATAGGGTATTGAATTCTACCCAGTTTTATGGGGATTATGTAAGACATTGACCATCACATAAGCATCCCGGCACCTTAACCAACTAGTATTTCATGGCTCATGTCACAAGAATTTTGAACACTGCTCATCTGTCGAAGCTGACTCTTGATCCTTTCTAGGTTACCCTATGGGGTCCATGTATGGTAGATATACGTATACATTTGCCATGGAAATCAACGCTCCAATGTAAGGTTAACATATAATATACCAATCTTAAATGGATCCATCTTTTTGGCCTATGGGAGTCATCACCCATCTTTACCAGAGCAAATCCATGTACTGGCTTCGGTCAAAACAAACGAAATCGCTAAAATGTACGCCCTGGAAGTTTAAGATGGAACACACTGTCATGGAGGTGTAGTTCACATGATTTTCCTTTTCACACCAGGTGAGTTTCAGGTTCCAGCCGTTCATTTTCTGAGGTGTATTGACAAATTATTGGAACATTTTTTCAGGGCCATGAGTGGTTACCTTAAATCTCTTTTAAAACGGGGAACTGTTCGGAGCTACCCCCACGAAACTTCGATCAAGCACATCTTAGCATAATTCTCATTCTTGTGTTTAGTTGGCAGATTTTTTTACGAATTAGGGGATCCCATGGTAAATACCACCATAGAAAAAACACGATATTTTGGGATTTTTATATTTTATATGGTTTTTTTTAATGTTTTTTTTCCAAACATCAAAACGGTCGCAAAAATCCAAGCATTCCTTTCCCTCCATGTTTTTTTTTGGATCCCCTCCGACATCGAGGTTCAATCCCTATGTCTCAGCACCTCGGATGTTGACCAACAGTCATGGAGTCGTGGAAAAAAATGGCTCAAAAAGAGAGATTTTTTTCCCCATCTGAAAAATGGGTACCATTTTTTTCACTTCGGGATGTTTATGGGAGGAAGAGTAGTGTAGGTGGTTTCAAATGGAGATGATACCAATTTGACTGTCGTATTTTTTTCCAAACAGTTGAAACCACCAACTAGAAATTGATGTTGGTATTTTTCTTTGGAAGTCGTTTGAATACTAAGAGTCATTAATTTGGATTCAGGTACCCAGTTTGCGGGTGGGAATTCTTCACTTTTAGGCCTAGAATCCATACTGCTTAGATATAGTTGAGTACCTCCATTTTACTTGGATTTGTTTGGCTGTTGATTTTTTTCAAGTTTGTACCATGGTAAACCACCATGAAAAACCCACCATTTGGGAGAATATGTTCCACTTTTTCCAAGCATCCAACAAGCAATCCAAGAATCTTGGGGTATCCATCCGCGAAATACGTCACAAAATGTGAAAACATTCCATAGGTCAAGATTTGGGTACCACTTTGGGACCGGAAAATTGGTCATATTTCATATTGACAGACCCATTTGGAGGGGTCCAATACTTTGGAACTATAGCCCTACCCTCCCTAAAACTAACAGTTCGCCCCTGAAAAATTGGCAATCCCAAAAGGAAACTATAGTAACTAGTGCTGCAACCATCCATTTTCGGGTGCGAGCTGTTAGTTTCAGGGAGGGTATATGATATGTGTTGATGTATATAATAAAATTCGAAGTCCAAAGGCTGTACATTGCTCCATGGTAGTATGGAATTCCTGAAAATGGATCGTCCAAAACAACAATTCTTTGTTTGGTCTTGAGACTTCCAGGAGAATCTATGTATGTCTATATATATATATACATTGTATAAGTTTATGTTTATGAGATTTTTTGCCAGCTACAGACTGGATATTTAAAAATTAATTTATTGTCATTTGGGTATTCATTTGGTTTTCATTTGTGTATTCATCTTTTTATCATTTATTTTTCATTTTTTTATCATTTCTTTTTCATTTTTTTATCATTTACTCATCATTTTCTTCCATTTCTTCATGGATTTCTTGTGTTTTGCAGCATTTTTCGACAAAAAAAATGAGGAAAATGTGATGAACACTTAGCAAAATCTGATGAATTTCAAGCAATCACAGAAAAACGAAGACAAAATGAAAAAAAAATGTAAACAAAAATGTAAAAAAATGAAAATAAAATGAAAAAAACTTCGAGGTTTNAAAATGTAAAAAAATGTAAAAGAAAATGTAAAAAAAATGCAAATGAAAATGAAAACAAAAATGACAATTAATTCATTTTGGCACCCCCCAGGCTGTTGCTGAAAAATTCTCATAAGTTTATGTAAGAATGTGTCAACATTTACTGTACTTGCATCATATGTGATTCTGGTCAAGCATGTAGCCAAATGTTTTAGCCGTGGAAAACTCGTACAGCCTTACGGCTGCTCGGGAAGAAAGTGCAGTACGTTCGGCACTTCTGTGGCCTCTCAAAGATGGGTGGACTGTGATTGGCACTCTCTTCTTAACCTTTTTCCTACAATGTGTGCTACAAACTCAACTTGCTTTGGATGGTTCTTAATTTCGATCCATGATCTTGTTCTTTCAGGCGTTGCAATTGTGTGTTTTTCAACATTTCAACACTGCGATGTCCTTCACAGAACTGCAGTGTGCGTATACAATGGATGTAGTTAACTATGAATTCCAGGAACATGACATAATTACTGCAGAAATACCCTTTTCGCAGAGCCGGGGTTCATGTATTAGGAGGTTAGCTACATGCTGCGTATATAGCTGGTGGATTTGCCCCAAATCCATAGGATCCATGTATGTATGTCTTTTTTTCCGTTTAGTTCCCTACATTTACCATCATGGAATTCGACTAAATGTAGCTCAGTATACCATACATGGATCCTGTGGGAATATACCCATTCACTGGCAAGAATACGTTTTTGTTTAACCAGTTTGAATCTCTAGTCGGATCCCTCCACCAGTCCTTTTTCGCCGTTGTTTTGTTTTTACTTGCGGGAGTCTTTACAAAAAAACGGGTCGTGTCCAACGTAAAAGGGAATCCCTGTTTCCGTTTCTTGAGTTTGTTTAAGCTGATTCTTTACCTTCTGCTATGGTAAATCACCATGAAAAACCACCATTTGGGATATTTTTTTTACTGTTTCCAAGCATCCAACAAGCAAATCCAAGGCTTTATGCTTCCTGTAAGGTTAAAAACCCCTAGGTATTCCAGTGTTGATGTCCCTTTGCTTGGACAGTTTCCGCCCTGGGTAAGAGGATGCCTATGATTTTTGATCGTTGAAAATCACCAAAGGTATTTGGAAGACTAGGATTAGTAAGTTGGTTTATTTCACCTATTTATGTCACATAAGCAACCTATACTTATACAGGGGTAAACGGACATCCAGTGATCCTAAGTACCAGCAGGACATCCCAGTGGTTGGTGTTGCTCTTGTTGTTGAAAAGGTAGAGTTCAATGGACATGAACTGCGAACACCTGCAGCACGTGAAACACATACCTTAGCCGCCCGGCTTTGAAGACCATGGGTTTGGGGTAGAGAAAGAAATGGTGATGGGATCTTGCCGTGGGAATGGGAATGGGGTCCAGGTGATTCAAGCCGTGACCAAACTTATCCCCAATGTTGTAGGAGGTCAAGGTTTACAACATTTGAGTGAAAGGGTCACGTTTTCAGCATCCCAAAATGGTCAGTTTTATTTCAAAGTTAGATATTCATTAAAAGAAGTTTATAGATGCGAAAGATATGCGATGGAGGTCTATGTCGTTTAAACTCATGAGCAACCTTCATGGTCAAGCTCTAACGGTTGGAAGTGAAGCATTCCAATGATCACATGCACCAGGGTCTAAACTCCCATTCTTTCCAATGTATTAGGGGATGGTCATCAACCCAATTCCCTTGGGATTTATATATAGCCATTATAAGGATTTCCGTCACTAAAGGTAGGATGAGTTAATCCCCAATATCAGGAGTTGATCTTGATCCTTAATCCTTGAATTTCATGCTGCTTAGGCCTTGGTGACTTGGAGATTTTTTACGGATTCGAGGGACCCATGGGATGAAAATCATCCATGAAAAAAACACAGCATTTGGGAGGATATTTTTTGGGGTCACTTTTTCCACTGATCCAAACCTTTTACCAACTTTTCGGAGCTAACCTCGGAGTTTTTTCATGGGGAAAATCGGAGGGGCCCAACCCCACGATTGCCAGCCACCATGCCACCATGCCCCACCTAAACAAAAAACAGGGCCTTACTAATAGCCGGCCTTCTTAGGGGATGATGGTGGTTAATACAAGTAGCCTTAGTAAGGCTTATATTTATTGGGGGAAACGTGACATTGGGGTGGACCCCTTAGATTTTTTAATGATTGTTGCTGCAGCGATTTTTTGGCTCCAGTTTTTCCCCAGCGGACAGTTGTGATGAATTTCTTGCCCAGCGGACAGTTGTGATGAAGGGATTTCGTGATGAACCAACACAAGCGTCGTCGCATCGATGGCAATGATAGTTCCAGCGGCCCTGTGCGAGAAGGGATGATAGAGCTTGAGGTGCTGAGCATCAGTGGCGAATGCATGCTGACATTGAATGTAGCAGACACCATTCTTGGTCGCGAGTTGTGGAAGATGATTTTGGACAAAGTTCCATCCAAGCCGGGCCTTCAGCTAGTTGTGTCTCATACTTCAAGGCTTGTGCTGCATGAAAGTTTGCAACAACAAGGACTTCGGGGTCAAAGGGAACAGGTGTCGGCTACCTACATCCCCGTCAATTTGCATGCTGCCTGGCGTTTTGCCCAGGGGTACAGTGTTGAGGATGCTGAGTTCTCATTGACTGGGATTACAGAAATGACAGGGGTTAGTAACGGAAAGCCTGCCTTGCTGCACAATTTGCCCAAGAGCCTTCGTACCTTAGCATTTGCACANTTTTGGAACACGTTTCAATCAGAATCTGGACAAGGTGACATGGCCAGCAGGCCTTCAACATTTGACTTTTGGTGATTTGTTCGATCAGAGCCTGGACCACGTGACATGGCCAGCAGGCCTTCAAAGTCTGACTTTTGGAACGCAATTCAATCAAAGCCTGGACAATGCGACATGGCCAGAAGGCCTTCAAAGTTTGACTTTTGGTGAATATTTCAATCAGAACCTGGACAATGTAACATGGCCAGCAGGCCTTCAAAGTTTGACTTTTGTAGGAGACAATCGGAGCCTGGACAACATGACATGGCCAGCAGGCCTTCAAACTTTGACTTTTGGTGATGATTTCGATCAGAGCGTAGACAACGTCACATGGCCAGCAGGCCTTCAAAGTTTGACTTTTGGTAACAACTTCGATCAGAGCCTGGACAACGTGAGATGGCCAGAAGGCCTTCAATGTCTAACCTTCGGAGCACTTTTCAATCAGAGCCTGGACAAAGTACAATTGCCTGCGACCCTCCAAAACTTGACTTTTTGCGGGAACTGTGAAATTTTGCTAGGCTCAGATGTGTTGCCAGGGGCATTGGGTCACTTGGCGATTGGAGAGTTGTCGCTGAAATGTTGAACTGCCAAAGCCACGTTGTGACCATCCGGCTTCAAAGGAAAAGAAGGCAGCAAAAAGCTGCGAGCCTGTTCATCACTACTAAGCACCACCCAGATACAGTAGTTCCATCCACAAGGTGCCAAGGCAGAGAGTGACTTTTAGCACTATTAAACTGGTTTTGGAGCGTGTGATTATTTCAAGGTGTGTTGATACAAGGTGGGCGTTTCAAGCTTTTTCGTGAAATCAATGGAGTGACATTTTCAGCCCCTATAAATGGCCGAAAATAAATGAGTAATTGGGGTTGTTTCACCCCCTACTTGTAACTGGTAGGGGCCCACCTTTTGATCTGAAAGTGTTTTTTGTATCCTCTAATAGGAGGTCACAAAAAAACCCACTATTTTGGATGTTTTCGGAACTTTTTCCCAGCATGGAAGAGTCGCACATCCAAAGTGAAGATTATCCTCCATTTTTATCACTTCGCCCCAGGCCTTTGACGAACAGTTTCGCATTCCTGTGACCACGCCGTTGTTTCAAGATTCCATCGTGACTCGAAAAAAATCGTTGGTTTGAAGAGTTTCGCGGACGTTTTTTTTTGGGGGGGGGCAAAAAAACGGTAGTGAACATTCACAGACCACATGTTTTGTGTTTGTCTTCATTATCTTGATCTTAGTAGATTCAGGTTTGGTTGAAAATGTTTCGAAGTCTTTTGTTCATGCAGATGTGTACTACATAGATAGGTTCAGAAGTGTTCAGGAAACAAATTTGATATCAAACAAAATCCAAATGTTTGATGTTTTGGAGGTGAGCTTTGGGGGGTGATTCTTTTTGATAGATCATTTCCTTGGAGCCTCCAAACTGGCGCCAAATTAATGATGATAAAGGATGCCACTACGCAACCACTGAGCGAGCCCTTAGGGGAGGATTGACACGCTTTACTTACGTTGTTTCTAAAGCATCCCATGGGATTCTTAAGGATCATTAGGGATCCTTAGATCCTTGAGGATTCTTAAGCTTGTGTTTGTTTTGGCGTGGTGGTTTGGTACCGATTTATTTGATAAGATTTTTGCTACGTAGCCAGGTGCTCCATGTGACGATTATATTTTCCTACATGAATGGCTGAGAAATCGATGGTAAATTAGTAATACATAGGTCGGTAAATATTCCATACCACTCCCAAAGAGTTTTGAGAATTTTCATTGCTGGGGAAATGATCCAAGTTCAGTAATGTTTTTTCCAATGGGCGGTTCAACCACCAACTATAATATATATATATATATATTTTTGATGGAGGAAATCCTGCACCACCTGGAACGTATAAAACTTTGTAAAATAATTGGATAAAGTACCTATCAACTGGTTAGCCGGATTCTCTTCCATCAACAGTCCTAATGGATTCGGTCTGAATCTGAGGTGATTCGTATTTGGGACTCTGCCAAGTGGATGCGTGATGAGATCATCGTCCAAGGGCGCTTGTCCTTTTCCTTGCTACGTATCTTGGAATCCGCAAAACAAATTGTGAACTCGGATGGGGGAAAAGGGTTTCTGGGACTTAGTAACTTGATGTCCTAATCCTTATATAAGTAGGTTGTTTATGTCCCCTAAAAAAGTTATAAACCGACTTAATGTACTAATTAGTAACTAACTTCCATGGACACCCTATTACAATCAACAGTATCATGATGTCATAGGGAAAATGATGGTACCAGGATCAGCCAGTTTTTTTTCATTTGCTCACATGTCCATTCCATATCAAAGCAACGTTCCAATAGAAACAACCTACTTGGAGGATCATCCCAATTAGTAAGTGGCTAATAGACATGGTTAGTAAGTCCCCTAAGGATAGGGTTGTGGGACCCCTTCCAAATTTCCTAACTGGCTTTGCAATGGGGGTTACCAACTATACTTACGAACTTGGATGGCCCCCTCAAGTAATGGGAATTTGTCATCCCCCCCAGGAAAATAAGATGCATGTGAACATCATTGTCTCATTAATGATCCCCTAATAAGGCCTTATTTCCCGGGAAGAGGTGAGATTAGAAGAAAGGAATTTACCCTTAATTTCCCATGATATCAGCCCACTTTGGTCCATGTCTGGCCAAATTCACCCAGGATGGCACGTGTTACTCCATAAATCTTCGGATTTCATATGCTTTAGAAGTCGCGCTTTCCAGCCACAGTTCACATGAACACGGATGATTTACAGAGGTGTTTTGTTGGTGATGTGCCTACTTTCTACCCATGGGATTGATCAACACTACACCAACAATTTGGTAGTAATATAGTTGGTTCACATTTGCCAAGCTTCTTCACAGCAAATCTGGGTTTCCCGAAAACTAACCTGACAATGGAAAAACAAGCATTTAGAGATGTATTTCCTATTGAAAATGGTGGAATTTCCAGCCTGCCCATGTTAGTTTTTCGGCTATCTGCTTCACACGGCTGTGACTGTGTGTGTGTGTGTGTGCATGTGTGTGTGCGTGTTGCCTGGTGGTTGGTGGTTGAGGGGGATGCCAAGATGTATGGAGCATGGCCAACTACCATCGTTTGCACCTCATCTGACCAGGGCAAGAAAAGAAAATTGTTGTCCTAGCCCCACAGGAAGGATTGAGAAGAATGAGACTGAGGGAGGTCGACTGGACCCCTTCAATGAGATCGTTGACCTGAAAGGCTGCATCCAAATTCTTGCAGACTGGCATGGACAACCTGATGGTGGAGGTTCAGAAGGCAGCGAGCCTGGCAACAAATGCTTCAATCCATGCGCAGCAACCCCTGGCTGCATCGGAGGTTGCAGCATGAGGCCATGGCAAGAAACGGCACTCCCAAGCACTTTGAGAGGCGAGGGGTGAAACTTTGCAGAGTCTTTGTGCGGGCCATTGCCGAACTAACCTGTCCTGATGCATCCAGCGGTGCGTTATATTTTGGAGTCGAGTCTAGCTAATGAATGGATGATAATACCTGGATCTTCCAACGAGCATTCATTTCTGGTTGTTTGCTGTTTTGTGCAGGTTTTTGCCTAAACGCACGTAAACATGTACTACGAGCAGAAATTTCTGAAAGGAGCACATTTCAATAATAACACAACTTTGATGCTAGGCAAACCCAGGGCGCACAGCGAGCGCACATTTGCGCACAAAAGCGCACATTTGCGCAAACGAGCGCACATTTCAAAAGTGCCTGCAAGCACCTTTGTTTGCCACAATTCGGCTCGAGCAGAAAATTATAAGACGTACACTTTTCATGATCACGAGCACAAATTCAAACGCGCAGAAAAGAGTGTGCTTTTGAAGATCCAGGTATATGATACTGGTTTGAGGAGAGGCGAAGGACGCCGAACCTCAGGAGATGTTTGGTGGTTCAAACACCTCCTCAATAGGTGTTTGGATGTAAAGGGTAGGTGATATAGAAGGTGAGCAATTACACTTGCTAGTGATATTCGAAGTAATTCATGGTTCTACGTTGTGCGAACGATATACTGCCAAGTACAGCAGTGAGCATAGCCATGAAAAAAAATGGACCAAAAAAAATCGACGTAGCCCTTGGATATTTGATATATCTCCATTTCCCTTCAATTCTCTGTCAACTTCGCGGGTGGTGTTTGCGAAAAAATCCGAGGCATGCATGCCATGTCGCCGAAATGGTTCAACTTCTATGGCTTTAAGAGTGAAGAGGCATGGACGGGCTGGATTTTCCCAGGATGGATTCATGGCACAATGGTATATTCACATACAAATTCCCCATGAAAATCAACCAAATGTAGGTAAATATACCACATGGATCCTATGGGTGTTGCAAGTGGCACGAGCTTTTTGACTCACTGATTGCGATGTGTTTTTTCCGAGGACACTGGTGAAATCTAATAATTTCTAAGCAAAAAAGTTTGATCACAAGTGCCTTTTTTGGCAATCCCAAAAAGCCAGAAAGGTAGGTTATCACTATTGGAATCTCTGTCCAAATGGGCTAATGTTCGAACAGTGTTCAAAAAAAACACAAATTTTGAAAGGCAACAAATTCAAAAAAAACACACAGACTCAATGAACTTGACCAAACTCCCCCCCACTGCTTGGTTCATAATATCTTACTGTTACCGGTTTCTTCGGTTTCTTCCGTTCTGCATCAAGACTTTTCCTAAAGGTTACGCTCATTTTTTGTCCGACTGGGGTGCTGAGTTTTTACAACTAAAAAGTGGGCCCCTGCCACTTATACGTAAGGTCCCACAACTCCTCTTACAGGGGTGAAAATAACCCAAGTTACCCATCTAATTCAGGCCATTTATAGGGCCCCATATAACTCCATGTATAGTGAAACGACCCGAAATTGAAACTGAAGGTATTTCTTCAATAGGCCTTGGATTTCCAACTCCGCACTGGAAAATCCAGGTTCCTGATGTACAAGCGATCACCAGTTCGGGCGAAGTAGCCGAGGAAAATGCCTACTTGGGACGTTAGGGAGACCCAGGTACTGCAACTTCATCGTGGAATGATGGGGTGGAACTGGGTGGAACGAAATCGTTCACCATTGTTGGCAAGTGAATTAAATATGGTATTTCAGCTACTACTATAGTCAGTAAGTTGGTTTATAATTCATAACTTAGTTATAACCCCTAATTTAGGGGACGAATTTCAACCAACTTACAGGGGATTAATCATGGTAAAGAACAAAATTGTTTTTAGCTATAGATACTAACTACAATGAGCCACCAAGTGGGGGAGGTTGATGAAATTGACGAAGGCAGTGAATGGCAACTTGACGGCGCTGAGGCTTGTTGATTAGCGCACGAGTGAACAAGGCGCACCGTGTGTTCTCTGTGTGTGTTTTTTTGAGTGCCTCAGGCAATGGCTAACCCTTTGATCTTTTGTGGATTGCAAATTCAATAGGAAAAATGAAGGTTGATTATTTTTTCATGGTCCTTTGGCTAGGTAGCTTGTTTGTTTGGAAAAGACCTGGAATCAACTGAGCTTTTGGGGATGTGTTTCATTTGCGGACTTTTTTCTTGGCAATAGCGAAACAGTAATCTGTTATACAAGATGGGCCCTTACCATCATAACTTCATTTAAAGTTGTGAAAAAACACCAGTTTCCCATGTATTTTCGGCCATTTATAGAGGTTCCATAACTCCATTTATAACTCATCTTGTATTCACAAATTCGCCTTGGCTTTGGTCTTTTGGAGCTCGAGTTTTGTCTAGTTTCAGTGGAGTCGGGTCGTCCCCTTTCCCAGCAATAGTCAGGACAAGGTATCACGGTATCACTTCCCAAAACTAGCTTTTGATGCCTGTCATAGGGAAAACTGCTGGGGGCCCCTTGGGACCCCACCATTTTCCCTATGATCCTGGGCAGAGGTAATGGGAATCTAAGGCCAACTCATCCAAGAAATAGCCAGCCTTATCAAAGGCTTATTGAAGCCCATCATTGTCAAGTCCTTATTTTCTTGGGGTGGCATCGGGAGGTTGCCCTTAGATTCCCACGATTAGGTGGATCAGTTAGATTTACAACACCTGCGGGTTGTGGGCGCTATGAACCATCATTCTAGGATTTGGTCAAGGTGATTGTTTACCTTGTACCATGGGATGAGATTTTCACCTGTTCCAAGCATGGAACAAGCAAATCTAAGCATTTGATTGACGTTTTTTGGAATTTCTGGTGACGAAAATGGAAGTTAGGAACTAGTAACAATCATTAGTAAGTTGCATGAGTTCACCCTATTTGGGGAGCAAACATTTTGAACCAAGTTACAGGGGTCCACGAGCCACCAGGTATGGAATAGTTGTGGCATTTCTCAAGATGTTTGATGATCTAAACTCTAAACCTCTTGATGTCTTGCCCCAACCTAAAAGATGTGTTTTTTTGCTTCACAGGTGGAGTCGATGGCAGCACAACAACTTCCGGCCGTTTTGAGGCTGAGATCAACTCGGTTTAACCCATCTCCCCCGGTTAAGTTAGGCCCCCGTTAGAAACTATGGTTTAATAAGGCCTTAATAAGGCCTTGATATCCAAAAGACGATGTTTGTGAATGTTTTTTGTTTTTCGAAAAGAGCGGTGTTTAGGAAGTGCATATATGCCGTACCCAACAATTGCATGGGACTACGACTATCTTCGACTTTCATGGTCTACTTGACTTCCAGGGTTTTGTCTTGGGCGGGGCGAGGGGTGGATTCAGTTGTTTTTTCCAACATACTGGGAAAATAAATTAGTCATGCCTAAATGCTCCACGTATGGAATATTTGCCTCCATTTGGCCTAAATCAATCGTAAGTGTAGGTAAATATTCCATACGTGGAGCATATTGGGATGTATGCGACTTCATCCTGGATACTCCCCGAAAACGCACGAATCTTCCTTGAAAATTGATGGTTGGTTTCGATGAAAATATTTCCTTTTGAAATGGTTGCTTTGGACATTACCCTTTCTCCCATAATCATGGAAGTGGAAAATCACCCCAAATGAAAGGAAACGAATATTGGAGGAACCCATTTTCCACTTCCATGATTAT
Source organism: Breviolum minutum Mf 1.05b.01 (assembly GCA_000507305.1). NCBI lineage: Eukaryota > Dinophyceae > Suessiales > Symbiodiniaceae > Breviolum > Breviolum minutum. The sequence continues at coordinate 156,911 of DF239349.1, forward strand.
GGGAGGAATGGTAATTCGGTCATTTTTTGGAGGTAAACTCAAGAAATGTCATATACACACCCCAGGAGCTTTCTTCACGTCTCACCTGTTTTTGTCAGTGAAAAGGGCTACTGAAAAATACATCTTTTCGAGCCACTGTTTCATGGGGTAGGGCTAGAAGGGTGTATATACTTAGTACATGCACATTCACATCCAGTTTTGTTTTAAGTGGTTAGTCTGTGGTTGTTTATCTTTTCCAATATTTTTCCTTCTCAAAGTTCAATTTGCCTCCAAAATGTACCTCGGATCTAAAGACACCTCCAAAGGGGCCAACACAAGAAGTTGTAAGTTGCACCACAGGCACTTGGAGGATCATCCCAGGACTTGTAAGGAGTTGGTAACTTTCGTGATCGTAAGTTTTCTAACTCGGGTTGTGGGACCCCTCCCAAATGGCCTTTTCATGGCTTATAAATGGGGGTGGTCCCAACCACTTGCTAAGTCAGGGTAAGGATTTATAATGAATTGTCCAGATAAGATTCAGTGCCACGTTAATCTTCAAAGATCTTGAAAGGTCTGGGTGTGTATTTTTTATGTCGGAGATGTAGTAGATCGGGCTGTGATTTCGCCACTCGACGCTTCCAGGGGAGGGGTATGTGAAGAGCCACCATCTACAGTGCAGAATTTTTTGTGCCTTGAAGTAAAGTGATGTCATGCTGGGATTCTAGGGCAGTTTTGGGGGGTTAATCTGGCGCTGGAATAGCCATGATATTATGATGTGTGTGTGTGTGTTTACTGGTTCCATGCATTTTTTGGGAAATGGGAGATGTTTATTGCCATCTTATTTTGACATATTGTTTTGTATGTTGTTGGAAAGTTGCTTCTGAGTTGGCCTCCACCGAAAACTGACATGGCAATCGAAAAAAAAACAACCATTTGAAGTTTGAAGATGTATCTCCTATTTAAGAACGGTGATGTTCCATTGTGATGTCAGTCTTCGGGGGTGTAGTTAGTAAATTGGTTGTATGTTTACAGATGCCTAAAATCCATCACTTGCTCATGAAAAAGAGTGATGTTCAGCGAAATTTTGGGGTGTTTTTTTTGGATGTTCTGAAACCCGTGCTTGGAGGATCATCCCAGTTGGTAAATGGTTAGTTACCATGGTTAATAAGTCCCGTAAGTAGGGTTGTTCCCCTTCCAAATGGCCTAAATCGCTTGTACATGGGGGCTACTGACCACTATATAACTAACTGGGATGATAAGTATGATCCATGGGACATGGTATAGTTACCTACATTCAGTTCACCTTTATGTTGAACTAATGGATCGGACCCTTGACGTTGGTGCAGAGAGGGCTTGGCTGAAAATGATCTCACTCAGCCAATGGTAAACCTTCAAAATTTGGAAGATTACAAATATTTAGTGAGGAAAATGAAGCTTAAACTTGTATTTTGTGGTCCGAAATGGTGCTAAGTGATAGATTCCAATTCGCCTACAAGAACTGAAAAAAAATCACCCACACTGAGACCACGAATTTGCTGAACTGCCCTCCTGTGCAAAAAAAACATAATTTGGACCTTGTCTTGGAAAATATCCATCAGTAAGGATAGAAAATGTAACCCAAAGATTAGGGGTGTCCTGAAATTCTGGATTCCCAAAAAAATGCGATCATTAGGAATATTAAATATATATAAACAAAGATCAAAGCCCTTTCGCCACCACAGTGGCCCCGGCCCAGCTTGCTTCCCCCTTCACCACCGCTCATCAGTCCACACCTTCCCCTTTCACCAGCACTAAGCGGACTACCACGAGGGTACCTCTCTCCCTACCGGTGCCTGAAGTCAACTTCCGCCTGCCTCCGTGGGACTGGAGGACGAGACGGTGATCAATTGTCTGCGGGTAAGCCCTGGAGGTGCCGTGGAATTGGTGCCACGAGATCCTACAAGTTTGGCTTCGTGAACTACTTCTCTCCTGCAGACTTTGTCATGTTCTCGGAAGATGACTACCCAGCTTTTTAGACTAAAATGAGGATGGTGGTCTTCCTTTCACTCTGATGCGGGTCTTTAAAGTGGAGGAGAATATGCGCTTCCATTGGGAAGGTTCACAGGCCCCACAACTTGTGCAATTTTCGAGCTGCAGGACCTGCCTATAGACTTTGACTGCACCAGCGTGTCACCGTACACAGTCATTGACTGCAGAAGAGCATCTCGGGTAAGACACCATCCTTTGGGCCAATATATGCATATGTATTATTCTTCCAACCGGCCACATCTTGAGCAATTTACACTACTTGCATGTCCCAGGCACTTAGTAAATGGTTAGTAAATGGGACGTAAATGGGTTATAACCTACTTATAACATGGTGTATATTGGGGCTATAACCCACTGATCCTAACCTTTGATCCTAACTTCCAACAGGACATCCAAGTAGCTAGGGTGTGCAGCGAACTCAGGTTCACACTCGTAAGGTGGCTTACAATCCACCCATGAAAAGATGGATCCTATGGGTTATAAGTAGGGGGCCATGTCACTCCACTCTTTTGGGGGTGAAAATCTCTTTAGTAACCCCATGAAAAAGGGCATTTATAGGGGGGGGGAAATTTCTGACTAGTATCACCAAGAGCTTCAGGTATCTAAAATGGAGGTAATGAACCTTATAAGGTTATTTTGGATTTTTGGTGATAGTAGGGGCCCATCTTGTAAATGGATTGTTTCAAGTTTCCATCATCCACTTACAACCTAAATATGATTATGATCAGTTCCAGCAACACACGGGACCTTAATCCAACCCAGGTATACCTGGATTTTCATCCCTCCATGTGATGGTCATGTAGGTCCCTGAAATGTGTTTCGTCCCTACAAGATGGGCCCTACTTACAACCCATAGTATCCATGTATGATCATGTATGTTACATATTTACATCATTTACCGCAAAAATCAACTAAATGAAGGTGAATATACCAATCCCATGGATCCGTCATGGGTAACTGGTGGTTTTGGTCCCACCTTCGCCTCGAAATTCGAGGATGGATGTCTTCGAAGTTTCTGGCTGCGCTGGAAGTGAGGTGGGTTGGAAGGGTTGATAGGTTTCCGGTAATATCCAAGAAATCTCCAACAGGACCCACTGAACGGACCCCTAAACCTGAGAATCTAATAGCTCTAGCAACTTCCTTAGGGGTCCGTTGGTAAGGTCCCATTCAGTTTTTGATGGATAATATCAATAAATGTACTTAACACTTGCGACTTACTATTTTCAATAGCGTTTAAATCAAATTGAAGGGATTATGACAAACCACCAGTGTCCCTTGGACCGGGGGCCTTAGTAGTGCTGGCCATTTCTTGGTGGGGGGGAGGTGGCAGCCAGGCAGGGGAGGCCCCTTAGGTTCAAGAATGATTTGTAGGGGAAAAAATAGGACTGGCTGGTGGTTTCAAATATCTTTTATTTTCATTCCTACCTGGGGAAATGATGAAAAATTGACTAAAATTTTTCAAACAACTAGAGGAGCTAGTGAAAGATCATCTTGGAACATTTTGTGCTGCGGTTGCTTTTGAAAAATGACCTCTCCCAAATGAACTTTCCTCCAACTTGAACTTCACCCCGAAAAAAAAGTGCGGAGTGAATGGATTCTTAACAGATCTTTCTCCCATGCCATCCATGGGACTGGTATATTTCCCTAAATGTGGTTGATTTGTATGGTAAATGATGGTAAATGTAATGTAAATGTAGGTAAGTATACCGTACATGGATAGTGTAGCTAGGCTATACCTTGAACTGCCGTGCTTGATTTGTTAAAGAAAAGAAAAAACCTCCTGCTGATGGAAGCTGGAACCCTTTTTGCTGACGTCCACGACGTTTCAATGGAGAAACTTGGGAGGTGATGGTGGATGTTAATTGACAGTTACCAATCACCTAATGAAAACCTAATGATGATTGGATAACCAAATGTTAATCACCTAATGGTGGTCCTACTGTTCATGTATGAAATCCTGCACCACCTGGTATGGTTAAAACCCTATAAAGAATGGGATACTTATCACCTTGGTGGTGCAGGATTTTGTCCATCAACAGTATCACCTAAGGACCTAATGTTAATCTGGCTGATGGTTTCAAATATTTGTTATTTTCATTCCTACCTGGGGAAATGAAAGAAAAATTGACTAATATTTTTCAAATGGGTGCTTCAACCACCAACTAGTAATCATTTGAGAGGTGATGTTGGAGATGTGCATCGGAACCAAGTCCAAGAAGACCAAGACGGCCTTGCGGAGCCACTTGGCAGCAAGTGAAAGAAATTGCCGTGATTGAAACAGATGCCAAACTGTAAGGATACAAATGGATGTTTCCAAAAATAGGGGTACCCCAAAATGGATGGTTTATAGTTTATAATGGAAAACCCTATTTAAATGGATGATTTGCTGGTATCCCTATTTTTGGAAACACCCAAATGTTGGGGTGGGTATTAGCAATGAAAAAAGGGCTGCTGGTTGTTTAGGGTATATAGGCACTATATAGGGGAATATACTACCTAGCTATATAGAGATTATATAAGCCATTCTGAGGATCCCTATTTACCTATCCTTAAGGATCCAGGTCTGTCCTAAGAAAGGGATTTCCCTTGCAATCCTGTGACCTGGGGATGGGATGTTTCGACCATCAATCCTACGAGAAATCGGGAGGGGTCTGGATTCTTCGGGTTAAAGATCCGAATGTTGTGGTGGGTTTGAGGTTTGAAATGAACTGTTGTTTGCAACTCATATAGACCTTCAAAGATTCTAAATGTGGTATATGGTATACTATTAGGTGGTTGCAAATATGTTTGTAGGTTCATGCCTATTTTTGCGGAATATGATCATACATTTTGATGAAACAGTTTGTTGGAAATGACGTCCTGTTGGAGTATAGAGTAAGGATGGGAAGTGGATGGATTCAGTTACCTACATAAAGGAAGTGAACATGACCCAACTTGTAACCTATAATTAGTTACACTCTCAGTAAACTAACCCCGGTGCTCCATGGGACTGGAATATTTACCTACATTTGGTGCATTTCTATGCTAAATGTAAGCAAATATACCACACATGCATGCTATGGGAACTAACATTAGCTTGCTGGAAAATATGGACCTATTTGAAGATGTATTTCCTACTCACCAAGAACGGAACTTTTTCCATTGAAAATATTGAAATCTTTGTTTTTAGGTTTCAAATGGCCCGCCGTTTACTGGGATGTCCTGCTGGTACAAGTAACTTGATGCCCTCACCCCTTTTTTTTGAAGTAGGTTGAAATGCGTCCCGTAAATAGGTGAAATAAACCAACTTTTACTAACGCGCGTGAATCGATCACTTCCATGGACACCTTAATAGTGGGCATCCCCTTCTAAATTAAACATGTAATAATATTGTAATAATCCTGATGGTGGCTAGCATCCTCGGTGGCAAATAGATTCAAGGGATTCCCTATACTAAAAAAGCATGATGCTCCATCGCCATCTCCAAAAAGAATAAGCACAAAAAACAAAAACATCGTTCCCCTATCTGTTACAAATGGAATTATAAATGATAACCCCTATAAATGGCCGAATTTAATAAGAAAATAAATGGTTAACAGTAACTTCCGAGCCGAGTATTACGTAGGATTCTTCAAGAGGGTAGTACCGGTGATTCTCCGAATCTTCCCTCATGTACGGATCCCCAAGCTTCCCCGGCCGGAATCCTAAAGGTTCCCCACTTGGAGGATCATCCCAACTAGTAAGTAATTAGACAGCAACTATGGTGATCGTTTTCGTCCTTTAAGGATAGGGTAGTTCCCGGTTCCCCGGCTGAAATCAATGGGGGGGGCCATCCAAAAAAAAACACGTATTCCAAGTCCGAGGGGATGATCCTCCAAGCAGTTACACCCCCTCCCCAATCGAAACGGCTCAAACACCCAGTTTCCTGAGGTAAAGATTCAGATGAAGATCCAGCCAAAGCTGGACGATTTCTTTTCCAAGGTGGCACTTTTTGAAACGCGGGGAAAACATCTTTTTTCAAGGGTGGTGTTTTTTTGGGATTCTTAGGGAAATTATAAGGGATTTTTACGGATTCTTCGGGATCATTAGGGATTTTTGGGGGATTCTTTCAGGATTATTATTGGTGACGTTTTAGGATTCTTCGGGATCATTAGGGATTCTCATGGATTATTAGGGATTATTATTGGTGACGTTTTAGGATTCTTCGGGAACATTGGGTGTTGAGTTCTTAGGGATCCTTGGGGATGATTAGGGAAAACCTCTTGGGAGAAGACCTTTTTGGGAAAATGACTGGCCGTCAGATACTCAATGGAGCTGGTTTATTTACCTAGATTTGGGTAGTTTAAAAGGGTAAATGTAGGTAAAGACACTATTCATTGAGCCTATAGATTTTCCTGTCCGTTCATAGGGAAAGCCTACAAGACGGGCCCCTAGCAGATATAAATGGCCTGCTTATGACTGGTGACGGTGCCTGCTTTTGTATAGTTTTCCACCAAAAAAATAGCATGTGAAGATTGATCTCAAAGGAATACCTCCTGTAAAGAAAAGCTTTACTTGGATTTGCTTAGGGTGATGTTTTACGTTGTACCATGGTAAATCACCGTGAAACCACCGTTTGGGATATTTGCTTTGACTTTTTCCAAGCATCAAACAGTCGCAAATCTAAGTTGAGGGGTTACAAAAGAACACTTGTGCTCCCCTGCCAAGCTGGTTCGATTCGTCAACCACCTTAAGCAAATCTAAGTTTTTTGTTGGGGAATTTTACGCCCGGCCCTTCACCAACCTCAGAACAAAAAGTGCTGGGGATGGTTCCACAGGAGGTTGGGATCAAATGGTGGAGAGTAACTTGCTTACAATCTACACTCCGGTAAAGTAACATGGCAATGGAAAATGGACCCCGGATTGAAGATGTATTTCCTATTGAAAATGGTGATGTTCCATTACTATGTTAGTTTACCAGAGGGTAGATATTTTTACAACTACCCCAGGGATCCAATCACCTTCTGAGAATGGTAATGGAACCCAAATGCCTATCCGAGGAGGTGATTATACACCCCAATCATCATCTGATAAGGTGATTGGATCCCTAGGGCTAGATGATTTTTGCAGATAGGCTATACTACTAAAGATGTTTTCTTAGAACCATTACCCACAGGATCTATGAGACAGGGATGAATTTACCTACATTTCTTGCTGATGTGTTTCTTAAAATGTATTCTTTTTAGGTCGAGGATGTCGCCGTGATTGCAATTATACAGCTTGAAGCATCTGAATCTTGAAGTTTGCAATGATGACGTGTTGCCCGAGAAGCTCAACTTTTGCATGAAGTTCTTCTTGGTCCTTCTGACCAAGACCAGCAAGATGATGCCGAAGATTTGAACATTTTGGAGCACTAATTTCCTCGTGGAACGGGGAGTTCAGTGCTTCTGGTGGAAGCTATGGGAGATGGCACCAGTACAGGAAGTGAAATGAAGCGAATTGCTGATGACCCTCAGAGAATTCGCACACGTGAGATGTTCGTGCTTGTGATGCGTTGGATGATGTGGGCATTTTAATTGCAGAAAGAGTACGTCATTGCAAACAAAGGGTTCTTGCAGGATTTGCACATGAACAATTGTGTTCTCATGCACGGAGTGCCAGCTTACAGGAACAAAGAAATGTACTCTGGGAAAGCAGGCAAGTACTCGATGTTCCGGTGCATTGATTCCAATGGATGGTGGGACAGTGACATAGGAGTTTAATTAAGTCTTGGTTTCAAAATTTCAGATGAACCCATTTTGACAAACATCTTTTTTCAAGTGGGTGGCAAAAAAAAACACGCCATAGTTTCATCTTATATCACCAATCAACTGACTATGTCCTTAACTTTTTCCCCCGGCAAGACTTTATGCAGGATTTAAGGGTTTTACCACAAGTCAGCAGTTGAATTCCCCTCCCCAACTTGGACAGATGCTAACTTTTCAGATGCTAACCTTATAGTTTTACCGTTTTACCGCCCCCCCCAACCACCTTTGTAGGCTTGAAGCCCCCTTCATCTGTGAGGTGATAAAGGTCGGATGACGCCTTTGGTGAGTGTGTTACCAACCAACCCTCCAGAATTTTGAGCAGCAAAAAAAAACGGAGATGGAAAAATGAGATTTGGGATGTTAGGGATGGATACTTGGAGGATCATTCTAGCACTTGTAAGCAGTTAATAACCACCATTTTTCAGATGTTTATAAGCCATTCAGGCCATGTATAACTAGACCAAGCCTACTTAGGGGACTTACTAACCATGGTTATTAGTTATTCTAAACGGGATGATCCTCCAAGTAGGTTGAGCAGTGGGAACAAAAAGATCTGGGGAGTGTTTGGGATCATTAGGGATTAGGGGGGGTGTCTAAGGGGGATTCTGAGGGATCATTAGGGATTCTTAAGTTTGGATTCGTTTTGTGATTTTTTAACGGATTTTGTCCCACGGTACCACCTTAAAACCACCATTTGGGAGAATATGTTTCCAAGCATTAAACAAGCAAATCTAGCCCAGCAAAATGAACACCCAGTTTGAGCAGTGATTAAAACCCTTGGTGATATAGGGGATGAAATCCTACCAAGCATATAGTTTTTTTCATAAGCCAATGAATTGATACCTATTAACAAACCAGGATCTAATGGAATGTCACTGGTAGGCCTTGATCAACTGCTCAGTTGGAAATGGCGGGTTAACATGATGGATGGAATTCAAGGAACATGCCTTACTGCCGAAAAAAGATAGGCCTCGTCCCCAGTTATAAGTGGAGCGATCCTTTTCGCCGCTAGAAATGGCCTTATGAATGGATTCATTGGGGTGAAAATAAGCCCTGCTAAAAAAAGGGGGTCAAAATCCCTATTTATACCTGCTTTTGGGGCCCCTTCTAGGCTGCCCGAGGCAAAATCGGAAAGTCGTGGTTTAGGTGCCACTGACTGAGCTAAGTACACCTAAGGGTCACAGGTTCATCAGCTAATTTTTGCCTCGGATGGAGTTCTTGCTGACCTTTTTTGTTCCTAAAAATATTTCCCAGAAAGCTGGAACCTGAAAAATGATTGTTGCCTGGCAATTCTTTGTGGCCTTTTTGGGATGGTAAACTGACCCTTTTTAAAGGTTAAGTGACCTCCAACTGGGAGATATAAAGGTGACATTGAATCACCGGGTGGAAGATGTTTGTTTTTTTCCATTTTTATCATGGTCCCTTTTCAGGTGACATTCGTTGAACTTGGGAAATCTGAGCCACAGCTGAAGCTATTGAGCATACATCATATAAATCTGCTGTTGCAGTGCCGTTTAACCCCATCTGCAAATTGCGTGTTTTTATACGGGAAGGATAAGGCAAAGCCAAGTTGATCAGATTCTGAGGGGAATTGGGAGAATAAAAAACTCAAACCGGCCTTACTTTCCGTTGAATCCTGGTTAGGTAATGATGGGATCCGGGATCCCCATACTCGTTTCTTTTAATCCCTACATAACTGGGTAGGATTTCATCCCCAAGAAAATACCAGAAACAACCCGGATGGTACCCTAGCTGTTTAAACCCCCTGTTGGAGCCTTTTAATAAGGGGATTGGGACCCAATAAATACCCAGTATATAAGATGTAACTATGGGGTTGACTATATACCAGAAAAAACCAGGGGCCTTTTTTCATTGCTCAATTGTTTAGAGTTACGGTTTCGTTTGCGCTTCCCCAAGGAATTTGTTAGAAAATAGGTATTCCGAGTTGCCAGTTTCCCCCCTTCGCCCCCTTAACAACCCCCCCCAACCAGTTTCCCAACGTCAGCGCTGCCCCCCCTCCCCTTTAAGGAACAACTCGATGTGATCCTGTCGTTATATTCCCGCATCACTGGCTACGTGACGGATGCCGATTGGACACGCATTGGCTTCTGCCGATTGAAGGTGCGTTTTGGGGGGATTTGAATGAAGAACTGCGATGGGTTTCCTGGTGAGCCATGGGTTTCTAAGAGTAAGTAACTGTTACCCCGCACCATGAAATTTGATGAATATATATAATTATATATACCCAAAATGACACCATAAAGGAGATACCTCTTAAGAAACCCATCATTTTGGGTATCTATACATGTTGATTTTTGGGGGTGTACAAACAAAATCCATGCGACGCGTACGTTTTACTTATTTACATTAACCTACATTGTTTGTTGCTTTGTATGGTAAATGTGAGGTTGTTTGAGTTGAAAATACTTGGAGGATCATCCCAGTTAGTAAGTAGTTAATATATAATTCCAGTTATAGGCCATTTAGGCCATTTGGAAGGGAAATGTTGCCCTACTGGGATGATCCTCCAAGTAGTCTCCCATGTTCATCACCATTTTTCAGTTGCTTTCGTTACATCTTTGCTTTTTAGAAACAGGTGTTGTAAAAACACGTGGTGTTTCTATACTTGTTGTAGTTGTCTATATCCAACTGAGCAATGAAAAAGACCTCGTTGTTTAGGTTATATAGGGGGATTACAATAAACCATTATCAGGATCCATATTAAACAACCAGTATTTCACGGAAAGTAAGGCCGGGAGTTATCAGTTGCCCGCTTCATCCATCAAAGCATCTCAGGTGCGGGAGGTCCGAGAGTGGGATGGTGACACGCAGAGTCTTGGCTGATCAACCTCCCTCCCAAACCCCAGAAATAAGGGTTTAGTAGCCGGCCTTATTAAGGAAAACCAATGGTTAATAAACCCTGATTGGTTGTCTGCAATGGTAAATATCCCATTATTTGCAGGGGTTTATGCATGTCAGGTTGTTAGCCGGATTTCTGAACCATCAAAAGACTCCACCCAGGTTGTCAACGGAATTTTCAGCTTCAAACGTTAAAGGTGGGATCGGTAGTATATACTCACCCAGTCGGCTGTATATACCGCTTATAGTCCGCTTATATACCAGGTATATATTGCCTTCTGGAGTTATGTAATCCTTACCACCTTTTGCAAAAACCAGAATAATCCATTGCGGTTTGTTGTTTGATGTAGGGATTACACTACTGGTCAAATTATGGTGACATCACACGACCTGGGCCCGCAAAATATAGCTGAGAAAGGGAAGTCCCCTTATTTCAGGGAAATCTAGGTTGGTGAAATAATATTCCATTTATCCATTTGGCCATAAGTCGATATAAGGATCCCTAGAAACCAAAACGGTTGGTTATTAATCGAATTCATATGCGGCGCAACTTTATCGGTTTTTGTTAGGCAAAATACTTTTGATGGTTTAGTAAATGTTTAGTAAGGGAATCCCCTCCGAACTTGAGGTATACATTTACATGCGAAATAAATCATCAGGTAACATATACCATACTAATCTCATGGATCCTAAAGGATACCCATAAAAATGATTTCCACTACAGTAATAAAATCCTTGGACCAAAACTCTGAGAGTTTTGAGTCAACAAGTTTCTTGCCAAAACTGGTTGCAGTGAAGAGAAAGGAACTTGGTTGTTTGATTCTATATGTGCTTAGGGTCTAAACTCCCTTTGGTTCCGTGCAGTATAGGGGATGGCCATCAACCAGGTATAAGTAAGGTTATATAAAAGGCCTTATGCATGGGTAATTGGGGTGAAATATCCCTATTCATATAGGAGTTATTTCACTCCATTTATAACGATAATAGGAGCCCAGCCCACCTTGTAAGACCAGTTGATGATCCAAACCTGGCGATCACCAGTTGCAAGATCATTTTCTCATCATGGCTTTTGTACTTCCAAGCTGCTTCGTTGGATGTTGTCGATGAATAGGTACTGGTGGATTGTAAAGCTGTTGTGCCCCTACAATCGTTAAAAATAGGAGCTGTAACCCCTGGAAATGGCCGAAAATGAATAGGTAACTGTGGTTATAACCCCTATATCTGGAACTCTAATCCTACTTATAACTGGTTTTTGGACCCACTTTGTAGCTGTCCTCCTTGCCTGAGGACACCTTTGTGGTGTACCATGAGCAATATGGCTCATTTGCCCAGCAGTGTGGAACCAGGCTCAGAGTTTGGTTGGGCATGATGTGCAATCGTTCTTTTGATAGATCTGGGCCCCCCCAAAATCAATAATATTTTCAGGGACCTTCAATAATGGGACCCCTTTATNGTTCCCTGGAGGGTAGTTAATAACTTGTTTAGGGGACGTTATCCAACCTACTTATACGTATAGATGGGTTCTGATCCAGCTACCAAGTACCAGCAGGACATCCAAAGGAGCCCCAGATAATGCCAGAAGGCACTCACCAGTCCCATTGGAGTCTTTGGGTTATAGAGACGTCAGTGCTGGTTCCATGATTTTGTTTAACTGTTTACCCCTCAACTTCAAAAAAAGGATCCAATTTGAGGACGGCGCATTTTTGTCAGATGGGTGAAACAAAACACCAACTACAAGTAGGGTGAAACAACTCCACTACAGGGGTGAAATAACCCCAGTTACCCATTTATTTTCGCCCATTTGTAGGGATGAAATAACTCCAATTTTAAACAAGTAATGAAAAAAAAAATAGTTGGTGGGCCGTATATAGGGGATGGAATCCTACCCAGTTATATGGGGACCATGATAAAGTCATGATTTCAAGATTCCTATAACAAACCATTTTAGAGTGATTATTTGTCGCTGGTGAAGGAGGCAGCCAGGTGCAGCAAAGAACAGGGATTTGACGCATTCGACAGGTGCAGCGACAAAGTTTCGGCCCTGTAATTCAGCCATTTTGTGATTATGCTGAGGATTATTTCATAAACTCCATGACATACAGATCCTTATTATTCACCAACCACTGCTATACATAACTCTATTTATAAACGATCGGCTCGGGGCCCATCTTGTACCAACCAAAAAACCCTCCAAAACTGAGGTCTTGACACGAGGCGTTCCCAATTGCAAACCTGTGAAGTTCCAGTTGCGTTGCTACATCAACATGGTCCCTTGGTGTTTTTTTGAAACAAGAGAAAAACCCAACAAAACCTACCTTCCTAACATGTCCCCCCCCAGAAATAAGGCTTTAAGTCTTAAGTAAGGCCATTGGTGTTTCTTTTAAACTTGCTGGTGCGTATCGTGATGAGCATTCGTGAGCACCCCGGATGGCCATTTTCCCTACTAAATGCTCCGAGCAAATGAGCAAATGGTCGGGGGGTGGTGGAGACACCAGGCAGTTAAGAAGAGAGAAAGCCCCAACAAAAAAAAGCATGCATTTGAGATGGTTGACTTGGTATGATTGGTTTTATTGGTTTTTAATTGAGATAGTTTAAAAAGCACCCAATCCCAACACTCCACCTAGATGCGGTTTTGAGATGGGTTTGATTGATTGATTGGTTTGGTTGGTTTGGTTGGTTGACTTGGGAAAAGGGCCGGTGGTTGGTTTTCTTTGGGATGCAGAAAAATTACCTCCTCGACTTTCAAAACTGGCTATTTTGACGACCAAGACACCCCTGCGTAATACAGGTTCAAACCCCTGGAATCGCTGATTCTTAGGGCTGAATTATTTTAGGATGAAACATGGCCAACATAAGAAATCGGCAAAAATCTCGGTTCTTACCAAACCCGGGAGATTGGCATCATGGGAACTGTCATGGTTTGTAAGTCACAGACGTTCGCCGTTAGTTAATATGCTCGGCGTGTCAACCCCCAGTAACGTAGCCCTATGAGTTGGTACAAAATTCAGGCCAGGTGAAGCTGCACTGAGTTTTCAAATGACATAACATCTGGGGCGTTTGTTGTTAGTTTTAGGGAGGCCCAGTAAACTGAAACTCAGAAGTGGCGTCGATACACTTTCAATAGGAATTTGGGACCCAATTCTTTGGGCAAACGATGCCTAACGACCAAACCGCCGGGCCAGACCTTACATGTATTCCATATGTGGCGGTCAAAATGTCAACTGCTCCAGAAATGGCGGAACGATTTGGGTCCCGGTCGGAGTATATAGTTTACACAGCACCTTCATTTTGAAGGATTTAACTTGACTTCGTGTCCATAGTGCCGTAGACAACTTGGATTTGTTTAAAATCATTGTTTACTTTGTACCATGGTAAAAATCATCATTAAACATTAAACCATCATTTGGGAGGATATGTTTTACTTTCTTCCAAGCATCTTAAGCAAATCTAAGTTAAGAAAACCTTCCCCTTTCCAACTGGCTCCTGTTGCGCGCATTTGGTGAAACCTTTCACACCCCATGTTTGATGTTTTGAGTCAAGGACACTGTCCGTGTGTTTTTGGGAAGAACATCTAGTCCCCCCCGCAAACTAACAAAAAACATTGGCTGGAAGTTGGAAGACAAACCGTTCTTTCCTTTTGAACATGGTCCCTTTTCAGGCGACATTCGTTCATTTTCGGGCGTGGAGGGGGTATAAAAGGCAATCCAAGGGATTATAATAAGATTAACCTGCAATGAAGTAAGGATCCCCATTAGCCAACCACGATTCGATGGAATTATCGCAAGGGTGTTGATAACTGCTCACGTGTGTGTTGTTCTTTGGAAATAACATCTAAAAAAAGGCAATCCAAATTGAAAAAACTAACTTGCAAGTTTTAAAGATTAAAACAGGCAAGTTTTGACATGAAAATTGAAAACATGAAAACTGCCCCATGTCGCAACTTGCCATGTTGAACAAACAAAACCTCAATTTGCCAAGGCCCGAAATTTGCAATGCGAAGGTGATCGTGTGCCAAGCAGTTTCTGTGAAGTAGCATGTGCAGGGCAGCGGCAAAGTACCGCCGTGGTACAGCAAACATCTTCACCCTACTGGGCCGAGATGTTGGATATGGAAATCAGCACCTCGGATTTGACTACTTGGGGATGGTCAACTCATCCCACCTGTAATGACGGGAATCCTTACCATTGGTATTTAAAAAAAACTACTATTGGAAGGAAGTTTGTTGGTGATTGATGTTAAATTGAGCACAGGAAAAAGGGCCCCTGGTTATTTGAAATTAGGTCTTTTTGGGGGGGATGAAATCCTACCCAGTTATATTAGTAGGAGGTTTCTTTTTTTGTCGCGGCTTACATAAAAAAGAAAATCAACTAAATGTAGGTAATTCACCGTACATGGATCCGATGGGTTAATGATGGAATGGGATTTGTTGGAAGGAGTTTAAAATAGGAATTCTATTTCATCCTTGGATGATGGATTTGTTTGGTTGGTGATGTTTTGTTTGATCCTTTCAAGGTGGTGGTTGAGTTAAACATTTCTTATGTTTACCTCCATTTGTGGAAGATGAACCCAATTTGGGTTCTCCTTGATTTTTGAACCTTCTTCTTCACTGAAAAGACTCTGAGGCTTGCAATGTTCCTTGCAGAACATGCGCTGCTATTCCGAGCCTATCCAGTGACTTGTAATTATGAAAGAAGTTGATGCGAAAAGTCCAACGTTAAACTTGGGATTCTTAGGGATCATGAGGGATTCTTGGGGATTCTCAGGGATTCTTAA
Organism: Breviolum minutum Mf 1.05b.01; assembly: GCA_000507305.1. Taxonomy (NCBI): domain Eukaryota; class Dinophyceae; order Suessiales; family Symbiodiniaceae; genus Breviolum; species Breviolum minutum. Next base: position 172,315 of record DF239349.1, read on the forward strand.
GCTTGGATTTGTTTTGTTGGGGATTTTTTACGGATTGGGATCCCATGGTAATCACCATTAAGCCAACCACCATTTGTTGGATCATATGTTTGAGTCACTTTTTCCTTTTGCATCTTATCAAGCAAATCTAAGAAAAGTGAAGCATGAAGCTGTGGTCATGAGAATCCAATGCAACACCCTGCCCAATGCAATACCTCCCCCAGGAAACTTCGGGTCTTAAGGTAAATATGAACCACCATTGTCCCTTAATTAGGCCGGCAATTAATTAAGGCCTTGTTTTCAAGGGGGATGGGTGGCATTGCGGGTGGTGGGCCCCTTAGATTCTTATGGTGTTGAGAGACCAACCACACCATTTTTGGATTATTTCACCTACTTGGAGGACTTTTCACCCCACTTCAGAGGGATTGGAAAAACCCACCTACCCAGCGTTCCTAAGTTCCACTCCAGGACATCCCCAAGTTGGAGTTGTTTTCCGGGTGATTATTTGGTTTGAATTCTCTTATTCAGGGATTTAGTACCATTCAATCACCATTCAAGCAAAGAATACTGAATGGTCACTGATTTTTTCACATCCTTCGGTGCCCTAAGTTTCAGCCAAAAGCAAAAGATTTTTCCATGTTTAAAACCCGGATGCTACTATTGATATTTGATATTGTACAAAAACACCCTCGATCAGCACATCTAAGTAATAAAAGCCTTGGTTGGCTAGGATGGTAGTTTCACTTGAATCATCCCATTTATTTTTTCCCATTTAAAGGACTTATAAAACAACTTACAGGGGTTAATTGTAGATCCGCGGAAAACAAAAGACACCTCTCGCTTTGTTAAAAAAACAACACCCCTTGAAAATCACAAAAAGATGTTTCCGAAAATAGTGGGTTTTCCCCCCCCCATTTTTCATCCTAAATAATAAGGTTTTCCATAAAAAAAACCATCGATTTTGGGGCTCCCCTATTCTTGGAAACACCCATATAACTTATATAACCACTCTTTAGACATGTGATACGAAATCTATGTTATGATAAAACTGGATGAATGTTAAGGCCAGGTCAAAGAGTCGATTTTGGGGAAATTTTTCTTATTTTTGGGAAACACCCATATGAACTCCTTATATTGAGGATTTTCCATAAATAAACCATCGATTTTGGGGGCCCAAATCCCCCTATTTTTGGTTGGAAACACCCGTGAAATCCCAGCTAAGGCTCACCGTCTTTGATGTCTTGGGTAAATCGCTCTTGGAGAAGGTGGCGGATGTGACCAACAATGCCAAGCAGTGCCTTGAGTTTAAAGGGATACGTCTACTAGTAGGTGGCCATTGCAGGAAGTAACTACTAGTAGTTAGTAAGTTGGTTTATTTATGTTTAGTTTCACCTATTTAGGGGATGTAAACAACCTACTTATTGTATTGGGGGGTTTAATCCAGTTAGTAAGTATCATGGACACCCCTTGTACGCTCTTTGTTCGATGAATTTTCTTTCTATATAGCTGGGTGTTTAGGTTTAAACATTACCCTAAAAGGGGCTTAAACTAGTGATAGTCGAGATCCACTTTTGTTTTAGTGATGTTTAAAGGTGACATGAATCTTGCAAACCCTATTCTAAAGACCTGGCGATTTCTTGTTGGCCTTGTCTCTTACATGTTGGATTTTCATTTTTTGTGATGCTGAATTTATATGATAATCCTTAAGCCCACGGTCGCCTGCTGAGGGAAAAGTGAGAAAATACTAAAACTCCGGAACCAGGACCCAGCCGAAAGCCCCCAAAAAAGATGTTTGCTTTTGGGAAGAGATTGGGTTCTTTCTTATTACTGGTTGGTTGTGAAAATGGTTGGTTTGAAAAAGAACCAATTACTTGATTTATTATTACTATAGTTACTATTACTAAAGTTATTGTTTCTTATTACTAAACCAGGAATTTCAACCAACCAGGATTCTCCCACAACTTTCTTATTACTGGTGCCGTTTTTGTTTCTTATTACTTGATTTCTACCTTGGTCGGGCGGGCTCAGCCGAGACAGCAAACAAATTACGGTGTGCCTGAAGAAGTAAGACTGCCTGGGTTTAAAAAGACACGTCCCTCAATGGAATTTAGGGAAATACATGTTAAATATGCCCAGATACTCAATGTATCGTATATTTACCTACATTTACCCCTTAAACTACCCAAATGCAGGTATATATGACCATACATTGAGTAATCATATGGGAATGGTTTTTTAGATGCCATGGTATTTGCCTACATGGTTTAACCACTGAAAGATCAAGCATTGGAATGGACAGTTAATATTTCACATGTATTTGTCATGGGTTGGGTAACGTCTTTTTTCACCGAGCAAAAGTACAGGCAAAACTTTTAGCAAAACCTGAAGAAAAAGCCACACCACCTTCAGAGTAGAAAAGAAAGGCCTTCAACTTAGGATTCTGAACGCTCATCATGCTCAAACCCTCATAAGGCCCAGTCTGCTCTGAAAACTATTGAAATTTCTGGGTAGTTTTGATGGGAGATAGATATGATTACTATCTGGTGGTTGAACAAACATGTGTTATTCTTTTGACCCTAAACTTTGGGAGATGATCCAAGATGACTAGTATAGTTTTCAGATGCTTGGCCGAAACCACCAACCTTTTACAAAAAAATCAACTCATATGCTCCCTGTATGGCATAATTACCTATACATACCATTATATCCTAGGTCAAATCTAGGTAAATAGTCCAGTCCCATGGAGCTTCTTATCCCATCCCAGCGGAGCCTCGGTGAGGTTGGCGACTGGTGCACTTGAAGGAAAGATGCCGATTAGCAACAAGGCACCCGAATTGGCGGTGGTTCGGTGGCGGTATTTTGGGTGCAGACAAAAGAAATGGGGGGAACTACCAAGACAGAAGTCTAGTACATGGGAAATTGATCCCATTATAAACACATGACATTGGGTTTCCCAAAAAAACATCCATTTTAATAAGGTTTTCCATAATAAACTGGGTGGTGGTTTCAAACATTTCTTATTTTTACCCCGAAAATTGGGGAAATGATCCAATTTGAGGAATATGTTTCAAATGGGTTGAAACCACCAGCTAGGTCTAGTACATGGGGAAATTGATCCCATTCAGCTTTTGAATGATGTCTGAAAAAGGAGAAATCCAATACCCAAAGGACAAGGTTGCAATGGATGACCCTTTACCCTTTTTGTTGGTTTTTTCAACATTACCATTAGGTGCTTAAGATGATGGATGGACCTCCACCTTTCTTGCCTTATGTTTTTACAGGGGGCATGAACCTACCAAACCCTAACTATAATACCAAACCTTAACGTACTTGAGGCCTATGCTAGGAATCCCCGATAAGAATGGGATCATTAATTAGGCACTTGGTGGCTCATGTGACTTAGCAACGATCGTTAGTAGGTTGCTTGCACTCCACCATTGAAATTGCAATATCCAAGCAACTCTTTGGATTATCCAAGGATGGGGAGCCAGAAATTTTCATGTGTTAGCCCAAAATACAAATATGAAAGGATTTCCTTCAGCAGGTGGCTGAGGGAGGATGTTTGAAAGGGTATATTTGAAGCGGTACAAAGACCATTCAAGCCGAACAGTCCCCTGAAATTGAATTCGGAAAGACCCTTTGATTCATGGCCGCAGGGGACCAAGCAACCATTCCCAAATGCTGCATGTTTCTTGGAATATTTACCTTAGCATAGATTCAAGCCATTCATGTAGAAAACCCTCCTGGAAACTAACATATCCCCCTATGAAGGCACTTTTGAAGATTAGTTTCCTTTTCCCATGCTGGGATATGGCATCGTTCCCTAGAGGGTAGGATATTTCAGTCTCATGGATCCATCTTAACCATCATCCACCACCTCTCAGGAGGGTGCATTCGACCTCAATGATGGTTTGGGACTTTCTGCTGATGTGGATGTCGTTTCTTGCTCTTGGAAAAAAAACACATGCCGGGGAAAAGGCGAAGGGGAAAACACATGGGATGATCCTCCAAGTAGGTGCCATACCTCCAAACACCATCGTAGGGCTTGAAATATAGCCTCCCTGAAACTAACAACTCAAACCTGAAAATGGACGGTTGGAATACGAATGGTTTCCTTTTGGGGCAAACGGCCGATTTTCAGGTGCTTTTGCTGTTAGTTTTAGGGAGTTTTTTCGCCTGGACCTTGGTTTTGTTGGACCTTCATATAATGGGAATCTAAGGGAATTTACCTCCCCCCTGGCTGCCACGGTTTTTTGCGAGAAAATTATCGCCGGCCACCATGATCATGGATGATTTTTCGGGACAAGGATTGGGATGGTTGATATAACCCCTCCAAAAACAGGCTTGGCTACTTTTTTTCTCGGAAGGGGTTGGCTTGCATTGGGGGGGGGTGACCTTAGAAAACCCTATTGTTAGATAAGGATTCTGGTTTGCTCATCATTTTTCAATCCCTCATTGGCCGGCCCGGTTTGCTCGAAGTGCCATTGGATGTTTTTGGGTATATCTTGGATGGGTTTGGGTAGATCTGATTACTAGATGGTGGTTGAAGAAACATGTTTTGTGATTCTTTTGCCTCTAAACTCGGGGGATGACGGATCGAACTTTGGATGAGCATATTTTTTCAACAGCCAATGGTAAATTGGTGGTGCGGGTTGGTGGTTTGGGATTCTAGTGGTAATTTTAAGTAACAATCCCTTAAATGAGGGGATCCTAGGAATCCCAACCACCGGGCCCCAAACCACCAATTACTAATAACATCTATTAACTATTGTGGTTGATTTGAAACCACTAACACCCTAGGCATCCAGGGCCACCGAAACTGAGAAGGTATGGATGGAGCCCCAAAAATATGCCGATCAAACACCGGAAACACCTCAGGAGATATGATATGACTGGATGTCTAGCGATAATTCTGGTTGTGACTCTTACTGGAAACCAATGGTTAACAAGGGAAACCAACGGTTCATGAGCCCTTAATAAGGCCTTATTTCTAGGCGGGTACGTTTGGGGGGATAGGTTGACCAGCCATGGCTCCACTTCCATGGCTCCCACTTGATCTCTCTGAGGCCAAGATGGGTGAAGACTATGCAATGTACATGAAAGATCACGCCATGGCCACGGTGTTTTGCCCGGAATTTCACGGACGGCGGGGGTTTTTGCGAAGTACATAGGAATCTGGTGCTTTGAAATACTGTTGATGGAAGAAATCCTGCACAAAAAGTAATGCATCCCTTTATTTACACGGTCTTATACATCCCAGGTGGTGCAGGAGTTCTTCCATATGTGTTATGTTCATCCCTATTTTTGGAAATGATCCCATTTGACTGATGTTTTTCAAATGGGTTGAAACCACCAGCTAGTAATCATTCGGATGTCCATAGAACAGCCTATGATGAGGGATTCTCAAGGGACGAATGGTACTCGATAGGGCCTTTCTATTCCTTTTTTCACGGGGTTGGTATTTATTGAAGTTTAGAACAGCTGAAATCCCCCACTCCAAACGAAATGGGGTGCTGTGCAACGAGGTCCCCGAAAAATGCTGGAAATTACATCTTTGAAAACTAAGATGAGGAGATGTTCTTCCAGTTGTCCTGGTGATAACAAGTGATTATCCGAGCTTCCTGAAAAAAGGGTCCTTCAGGTTGTTTAGGGTATTTTGGGGGGATGAAATCCTACCCAGTTGTGAGCAATGTAAAAAAGGCCCAAACAGTAGTTTAGGGTATATAGGGGATGAAATCCTACCCAGTTATATGGGGACTATGATAAGGTCATTATTTCAGGATTCCTATAACAAACCATTTTTGAGTGATTAATTGTCGCTGGTGAAGGAGCTGCTTGGCCGTCGGACTTGGATAGATATGTGGTTATATAGAATTTATTTCAGCCATGGCAAGGCCATCTGGAAGGGGTCCCATGTTGCCCTTAGGGGACTTATTAACCATGCATGGATATTAACCACTTACGAACTGGGATTATCCTCCAAGTGAGGAGCTGGGGGTATTTAAAATCCCTTCATGATATGGGAGCGATTTGGAGCTATCCCCAGGTTGCTTATTTAATTTATGACATCCCGAAACATTCCAATTCATGTATGTCTTTTTTTAACCCAGGCACTCAGTGTATGAGGTCTGTTATTTACCTGCATGTATATTTGCCCTAACACTATCCACACTTCAGTTAGGTATAGAGACAATGTCCCATTTGGAATTTAGGAATTGGTTCTCTTTTATATTTGTGTCTCTTTTTGTTCAACCCTTAAAAGCCCTGCAACAGAAAACTTTCGAGGATTTCCATTTCCCCCTTGGGTTTGACTGATTGATTTCCCAACGAAACGAAAACCCGAGATGATGGGCGATGTGATGGCCACCAAGCGATTGGGTGAAGTGAAAGGTGGTCGCAAGGTCATTGGAAGGTGCGGGTCTTCCGCGGTGTCGGATCCGTCAATACAGTTTGTGATGATCCTACCGGATTAAGCCATGACATAAGGATCTCTATAAACCAACCAATCTAATGGAAATAATGGAAAGTAAGGCCAGGTCTAGGGTCTCGAGGTTTAGTGGTTGATGATGACAACAGGCCCTCAAGTTTAACGGCCAAGTTCGTCCGGATCACTTCAATCTGTTCCTTTCAGACAAGTCAGAGTCAGAGACAAAAGAGAAGGTGCAAAATAAAATCAGGAGCAAGCACAAGAACGACCAATGTGCTTGGGCAAAGTATGATGGGGCAGTTTTCTTCTCCATACGGCATGGCTCATCGGATACTGTCGTGAGCAATGGTGGCATTGGACAAATTCAATATCAGTGGGAAGGCACAAGCCTTGTTGCAATGTTGAGTTTAACAGCGGCAGTGACACGCTTGGATGATGACATGAAGACGGGACTGACTGATGGCTCCTGACTGACTTGACTGATTGGCATTGATAGACTGCTCATTGACTGACAGACTGACTGACCACTGACCAGTGGCCAAGCCACTTGTTGACAACTAACTCTGCAAAATCAAAGTATTACATGTATTACTGTACTCGTTTTTGGGGAAATCTAACTTGATGCAAATGTACGGAAGATTAGAAGGGTTTCCCCTGAAATTTGTGCATGAAGTTTGGGTTGGTGTCACATAATGAAGCCTGTTGTGATTTGAATCAATAGAAAGAAAGCCCTGAAAAGTTATAGGGCCGCAGAAGGAAGGGCAAACGTCTTCCTTTGCCACCATTTTTCAGGGGTTGGCTGGTTGAACTTTTCCCCAACTTTTTTGGGTGGATTGGAATCTGGAGCCTCCATATGGACAGAAAATGTCGGAAGTTTTTTTCCAGGGGTTTGCACTCAGCAGGTAAGTCAATGTCGCGTTCAGATTCGGATAGCTGTTCAAGCAGTAAAATCAGCAAGGATAGTTAATGTTGGTTGAATTGCAGTACGGAGATTACAGAGACGACTACCCATTGATAGATATGAGAATGATTGTAGCCGATACTGTAGGTGATTTGTCTGTCAAAAGTGGTCTTTGCTTACATTCCTTGCAACAAGTCGAATGATATCATAGTTTCACCATCCTGGATCCCCAAACAACCAGTTTAGGATGTTTGGTTAAACAAGATTTGGAATCATCTAATTGAAACAACTATTTACAATGTATAAATGGATGTGTCAGGTTCCCGGATCTACCAAATAAAGTTTACACGTGCCACGCCCCAAAATCCCATAACGAATTTATATAAATACTTTATCCCTGAAACAAATGAGCAATGAAAAAGACTGGTTGTTTAGGGTATATAGGGATGAAATCGTACCCAGTTATATAATACGGGGATTATAATAAACCATTATTTCAGGATCCCTATTAAAACAACCAGTATTTCATAGAAAGTATCCTGCCAGGGACCTTTTTTCATGGCTCAAATATGTGGGGATGCCTTGAAGCTTATAACTGCCGGAATGTTGGTAAAGGTGCAACCTCGGTGTGTTCCAGGTTACTAGCAGTCATGGAAAATCCACCATTTTGATTGGCACTGGCCAGGAAACAATGAGATTTTCCATGGCTATAGTAGTTTACAAAGAGTGTAAGTGGGTGATTTCTCATCCTTCCAGGTGGCTTGTACCCTTGTACCTGGTGGCATTTTTTGTGCCCCCTTTTGTGGGGAAAATTGTCCAACCTTAGAAGTGAGTTTCCCCAGCCAGTCCGAGGTAAACTGTGTTTGATCGGAATGTTTCGGGTCCAAGGGAATAATCCTGCAAGAGAAATGGCCGAAAGATTCAGGTTCATGATTTATAAGATTCATGATAAATTGTCCAGATTTTTTTCATGGTCCGAAATGGCAATCCGCACGACAACACGATACACATCTTCAAAGTTTGCTTTTTGGGATCTCTGCAACTCAAAGACCATTAAAAGTTAAAAGTCTCTTGGAATTGTTGATGAAAGAAAGCCTTACTAAAACAATATTCTTTGCGGTTCAGACACATTCAATACATTGTGACCTTTTCAAAAGCACTTCCAGAAAAAGGCATCCTTCCCTTCTGAGATGATTTTAGCCATTTTTTTGCTCCCCCCCCACCTTTCTCGATGCACCAAGATTGGCACAAAAACATCGAACTTGGCCAGGCAAAAGATCAATTTCCGGAAACTGTCACCTCGGCGAAGCAAGCTTTTTTTTCTTTTTTTTCGTTGGAATTTCAGGGGTACTTGGAGAATCATCCCATGGACTTGGGATACGTTGTTAGTAATCATGGTGATCGTAAGTGCGCCCTAACTGGGGCAACGTGGGACCCCTTCCACGTGGCCTTTTCATGGCTAAAAAAATGGGGTGATCCTACAGGTGCCGCCCAAATGCCGTGCCTCAATAAAGCCTCATTTCTTTGGTGGTTTTAGGTGGCATTAAGGGGGTTAACCCCTTAGGAATTCCAATTGATTTTAGGATGGTCTGTTTTTCTTATCCTTTGTTGGACATGTTGCATTCACCTGAAAATGTAGCATTTGAAGACGCATTTCCTTGTAAAAATGGCGATATCCCATTGCCATGTCAGTTTACCAGGGTGTATTTATTGGTTTCAGTCAGAGGTGTTGTCTTTTTTCATGTTTTTTGTTACGGATGCCTTTGCAATTGAGGCTTCATCCTTTAACCAACTACAAGATGCGACAACGCTGGGTGAAGTTGAAGGGCGGTACCATGGGAAGCTCGTGTGCAACGAGGGTGATGTTACGGTCGGACTGGGGGGGGGGTTGTTGGTAGGGCGGCAAAGGCAGGGATCATTGAATTGGAAAGTCACAATCAAACCGCCACTTGGGAGGATATTCTTAATTTTTTGCAACAACCAAAATGCAAATCTAAGTTAAAGTACCTATTTTGGGGGAAGTCAAACTCGATGGAAATATATGGTCGGTGTCATGTAATGACCCCTGAAAGACTCCCAAACGGTGGTGAGCTATGCAGAACGCATGGACCCATGCAGATTCGATGCTTTTTTGGTGAATAATTTGGATCTACTGGGGATGTTCTGCTGGTACTTGGTAACTGGATTATAGCCCGTTTTTTGTAGGTTGCAAGTCCCCTGGTCATAAACCAACTTACTAACTTGTTGCGATCACGACCATGGACACTAAAGATTTAGCTTGGGATTCCCCAACCTACAACAAATTAAGCCATCCTTGTGGTGACGATTGCATCCTGGGTGGGGGGGTGGTATATCCAAGAAGTCATGGTTTTTGTTGGTGGTTGAATGCTGTTTTTGTCTCACATAGATTTTGTGACCTTGAAATGATTTTCAAACTAATGGCAGAAGGGTGAAACTGGAGCATGTCACAAACTTCCAACTCCAAACCATCATTTTTTGCAGTTGTGTTTGCTGTTAACACACTGGTAAACTAACATAGCTGACGGCTGGATAATGGATGGATTGAAGATGTACCCCATGGTCAAAGTACATGGCACAGTCCCCAAAAGGTAGGTTAATACAAGGCTTATATAAACCAATACATGGTAACTGTGTCATCTACTTTTACCCTGGTGTATTTCCTATTGAAAATGTGGATATGTCATTGCTATCTTAGTTTAACTGAGGGTGAAGTCAGCAGGTTTCTTTAGGAAAAGTTTCCAACCGAAAAAGCCAGCAATTTCAAGAGACCAGTTTTATGTACCCCTAACTAACGACGTGTACCTACCCATCGTGTTTATGGTGTTCTCTAGGGATTCTTGGGGATTATAAGCCATAAATACCAACTATATAGGGCCTACAAAGGGATTTCCCATAGGGGGGCCACGTTGGGTTCGGGGTACATCCAATGATCCCCTGAAATTTTACATTGCCGAAAGGGAGAGGTTGGAATGCTGAAAGTAATTCCATCAAGCAACTACTAGAACAAAAGGTATTCTGTCAAGAATGCAGTTGAAAACTGAAAGTACATGATATGTCATTGCTGAGCACAGCGTGTAATCCCTTGTACCCTTCAGCCTTTCTGAGTTTAGCCGGGTTCATAATGTAGACCACTAAAGTTTATCCTTTTTTGCAGGATATTCCAAGTTTTGCCTAGTAATAAAGGAACCATTTGAACAAACTGAGCTCCTAAGTGCCAATTCGATCACCGAACCAAACCGAAGTTGGCTTGAGGAACTGGCTGGGCTGGTGACATTATGATCGGCTTTGAACTGATGAGATTGAAGCTTGTGCCAATCTTTTATGATCCCGGTGATAAGTAGGAGTTATAACTTATAACCCCTGAAAATAAACGGCTGGAACCTAAAGATCACCCATGTGCAAAGGAAAATCATCTGAACCAAACCTCTATTTATTGTGTTCCAGCCGTTGATTTTTTATAGGGTGCAACAAAAAAACACACCTATCCTTAATCCATGGATCGAATGGAAAAAAATACATATACGAATTTATCATCAAAAGTCCACCATTCATGGATCGGTAAATTCACGAAAAATCGTCCCATGGATCCGTGATGGGTTAGATGGTTTGTGGATTTTGTGTTTTTTTGTTGCGGCCCAACAGTTAGTACGTAGCATGGCTCATGTCATTTGGGTTTGTGGGTTCTTAAATCCTCAATTCTTCTATATCAACATGGAATACCATCTGGATTTGTAGATGGTTCGGGTGGCAACCGCTGGATGAAAAATCTTCAACGTGTACGCCCAACGATTGGTGGTGGTTGCAAAGTTCTTGACATTCATCATGTCACCCCTAGTTGGGGAAGATTATTAGCTGCTAGTTGACTAGTATCTTTCAGATGGGTGGAAATGTTAGTTGTCCGGGGAGTATTTTTCTAATGACTTCGTAATAGGGAGTGAGCTAAGGAGCTACCCACAGGTTTCGATCAGCATGAGTTTCAACATAGGCTGGATGTCTTTGGGGGATGTCAACCAGCTGATCCCTTCACAACCCTTTAGGTTTCGTGAATAAATTTCCACAACAAATCCCTCCAACTCGGTGGGGCAACTCGATTGTAGGTGCCATGATCGCAGGTGTAGCGATCAGCAGTCCACCCTACCCAAAACAAATGGAGCAGTGACCAGTTGACCTTGATTATGTTTGTACATATTTGGGATGAAATTCTACCCAGTTATATAGGGATGAACCAACCAGTAGTTCATGGAATGCCTTCAGACGGTTTTTCGTTGCCGTTGCTCAGATCAAAAGGTGGATTTCCAAACACATTCCAATACATTGGATTTTTAAGCCTCCCACCCCCTTCTTTGTTGGCAGATCATGTAACTTTACTTGCTGAACCGCGGGACTTGTAAAACTTTTTTTGGGGGGATGGAATCCTGAAGCAGAAAAGTTGACCCTCCCCAAAACTAAGATAGCCCCTGAAATTCAGTGGTTGGAAGATGAAGTTCCTTTTGGAAATGGCCTATATTCAGAAGCTATGTTAGTTTCAGGGAGAGTAAGCTTTTTTTCCAAGATTTTCTCGCAGGTAGGTAACCAACATCACTCGCCTTTACATGCAGAAGTCCACCATAGGGGTGAGAAAGGTCCGCCGGGAATGATCATTCCTTACATGATGGTGAATCTGCGAGGGAAAATCTTCCCGCAAAATTTCCTCCAACCATTCAAGTTTTAGGAATTACAGGAAATGTTTGCCAAGATAAGTAGGATCATGCCCCAGTTTGCAAGACCAGTTTGAAACCTCACCTACAAGCTTCACTGATGGGCATTACTCCCCAAGAAGCTAAAAAGGTTTGATTTTTTGATCCACCAGGAAATATGTCAAAGACTTCCCTGCGAAGATGATGAAGCCACCTGGGAAGCCATGCTTGGTTTCAGTGAGTGTCATTGGCCTACGGAACTTGGATCTACCTGAAGGTGCTGCCTTTCAGGAAGGGGATCCAGTGTTGCTTGGATTGGAAAAAAAGATGAATTTTGCCAAGGTGGGGTTCTAAAGATTTGGGTGAAAGCAGTTTCAAAGATTTTTGTTGGGTGAAGCAGTTTTTCGATGATTTTTTGGATGAAGCAGTTTCAAATATGTTTGCTGATGCGTGGTTTCAAAGATTTTTTGTTGGCGTTGTTTGCACACGATTTGTGTTTTGTTGTTTTATCCCTGAAACTTGGCTTTTGGGAAATTCGATGCCGACATTTGGCTTTCCCTAGTCTTCCAGTCATACCTTTTGAGGATCGGTGTCCAAGGACCCACATTCACACCTCTTTTTAGAAGGCCCACAACCGTGAATTCGTTTGGTTGTGTTTCGGATTGAAGAGGTATGAATAGTATGTATACATTTATATATGTATGGGAGTTCATCCAACCCAAAAGAGTGTGGCAATTATCAGTTGAGTTGTATTCCATAGGGATGCAACCACCTTCTGAGATGCTCTCCAATTCCAGGATGCCAGTGGTTCAGTGGCCACCGGGATGACACGACATTTGTAGGATCGGGGATCCCGAGTTAGATTGGCACATGTTTCAGTGGTTAATAACCTATGGTGATCGGTTTCGTTCCCTAAGAATCGCCCAACGTGGCACTTTTTCCAAATGGCCATTCCATGGAAATCAATGGGGGTGATCCGATCACCACGTATCCAAGTCCCTGGATGATTCTGCAAGTATTTGGATGATCCTGCAAGAAGTTTGTAAATGGTTAGTAAGTGGGTGATTTCACCCCAATATACCCCATTTGTAAGTAGGGTATAAGCCATTTACGAACCATTGATCCTAACTTCCTGGTACATCCAAGTAAACATCCCAATGTACAGAGGGTTTCTGTTTTCCAAGATTGTGAAGATCCTTGCACCCCAGAATGAGGCCTTCCACTGCAGCATCGAACATACCCAACCCGATTGCACAACCTACATCATAATGAGAGCAGATGATTTTTCACCACAAGTCAACCAAAACAAAAGTGCTCAGAATCAAAACCTCTCAAATTGACGGAACTCAACTTCCCCTTTGAAACATCCCAGGGTTCTTCCTTCGAAACACCACAGGGGTTCCTTTGTTCCACATCCATTTTTGGACACTTTTCCCTCAAAGGTTGGAGGTGCAAGTGCCTTCTGCACCTTGGAGAATCCATGGATGACGTCATGGCGGTTGTCAACTTACCCCTCTAACGTACGGCTCACCCCCCAGAAATAAGGGTTTTATAGCCGGCCTTACGAAGGGAAACCAATGGGTGTTCATAAGCCCTGATCATAAGGCCGGCTATTTCTGGGGGGGACACGTTAGGGGGGGTTAGGTTGACTACTGTCATAAGATTGGCAAGACCCTTGCGGCGTTCGCTGTGTTGAACTGTAAGATGTTGCAAGAATAAATACACTCCAAAACTCGCAACTTTCTCCCTTTCGTTGGGTTTTTAGGTAATTTCTCGGGAATTTTTGTCATCCAACCATACATGTATAGGTTCAAATCAATCCTAACCAATTGCATGTACCTAAGGAGCGAGAATGTACAATTACGGAGATATCCTCATCCTCTTAGATACATAGAAGATGCCTAGATGTTCGTAACTGATTGAGTAGTTTCATATGTTCCTTTTTTCATACCTCTGTGGGATAAGCTCGACATTGCATGCTTATTCGATTCGTATGTTGACCATGGTGCAAGTCACAAATGCACAAATACAAAATAAAATATAACAATCCTCAAAAATCATGCTGGGTATTTCATTGCTCAGTACCATCAAGTGAGCACCTTCTTCGGCTTCGTGGGGTGGCATCTAGTACCCGGTTAAACCCTGGAAGTCAAAGACTATCAAAATAATAGTCCCCAATTTCGGATGACTAAAATTCCCTTCTCAAAAAGGTAGCCTTTGGTGAAAACTATTTTTTTAATGGTCTTTGGACTTCCAGGGTATATTCAATGGTTCCCAGGGTTTTGAGTCATGCACAAGTTTCTGCTGCGTGAAAGAAGAGATGTCATTCAATTGGTACATCGAAATCATGTAAGGGAGCAATTTATAGCAAGTCATCTTCTGTTTGGCCCCATGTTCCACTGAACCATGATTAAGGTCAGAGGACTAACCAGTTTCCTACCCTCCACCCCAATGACACCTTCCCCCAGGAAATGAGGTCTTATTAACCATCATGGTTCCTTAACAATCCCCTAAAAAGGCACCTAAAAAAAACCTAAAACCCTCTAAAAAAGAGCAAACAAACAAACCACCCTAAACAACCCTTTAAAACAACACCTAATAAAATTCCATGTTCTTGCTGGGAAAAAGATTGTCCCCCCACAACTCCGCCTTTGAGGTGAAGCCAGATCCTTCCAAGCCAGAACCGAAAGCGGTGAAAGCCGTGAAGGGAGGCAAAGGTGTCAAAGGAGATGGTCACTGGGCTTTTTTTAACGGCCTTTCACGCATGGGACCCGTATCTTTTTGAGGAGGGGAAAATTACATTTAGGTTGGTAGGGCCAAGTTTTGATACCCTAACACGGGCGATTTTTTTTCAAAAGATGCATATGCTAAACATGAGCAGTAACCAAAACCCTGCCAAACGGGATGCAAAGTCAACTATTACTTTGACTGGTGTTTCCCGTAAAGACCATCATTCCACCAAGGAGTTTCAACTAGCAAATCCAGGCAACAGTTATGTTTTTTTAGGAGAGGATTAGACCCCCAAAAATTAACGTGGCCGGCTGGAACATCCACCATGAATGAGTCGATGTATTTCCTATTGAAAATGAGATGTTCCAGCCAATCATGTTAGTTAATAGGAGGGGATGACCTACTGGGGTTGTCCTGCTGGTACTTAGGATCACTGGATGTCCGTTCACCCCTATATGGGTGTTTCCAAAAATAGGGGTACCCCAAAATGGATGGTTTATAATGGAAAACCCTATTAAAATGGATGATTTGGGGGTACCATTATTTTTGGAAACACCCATATAATAGTAGGGCCGTTTTGCACGTCCCCTGAATAGGTGACTTATAAACCAACTTTCTAACTCACTCCCATGGACATCCAAGCAACGGAACCGTTTCAGTTGAGCAGTGACCGGTTGACCTTGGGTATGAATGCTGTATATATATATAATGTATATGAATATGTATATATCTAGGTGGTGGTTTCACATATTTTTTATTTTCACCCCTATTTGCGGAAGATTCCCATTTTGACTACTAGTTATGTTTCAAAGGGGTTGAAACCACCAACTAAAAACTCGTATAGTAGGGGATGAAATTCTACCCAGTTATACCACCTGGAAAGTAGATGGCGATCGCCACTCCGAGTAGTCTTGGTTTTGGCTAGCCATCTATTTTCACTATGGTGTATATAGGGATTATGTCATAACCCTGGAAGTCCAACCACCATTGTTTATAGGTTGGTTTCCGAACCACCATTATCATTACTTTAGTAGGGGTTTATCATCATCCAAAAGGAACCACCATGTTCAAAATGGTTTTTGACTCCAGGGATAAGCCATATTACAAGGATCCCTATTATCATCTATTAACCCAACAGTATAATGGCATGTCACAAGGGCTTTGATCACTGATCACATGGCACACTACTGAAAATGGCAGGCCTGGTTTTAAGAAGATTCCGAACGAAAAATCCGAAACTATCATTTTGAGGCTCCATGTTAAAGCTTGGGGAGTGTATCTTTGAGAGGGGATTATGTGTATACCTGGAACCTGTGTGTCCTCTCATTTTTAGCCTTGATAACTCCGAAACAGGGTCTTTTCCAATCAAAACAAGGGGCATTTGGGATCCAGGTACAGAATATACGTATATATATATATATATTTATATACACATGAAATTTGCTCTCTGTTTCTTGTCAAATTATGTAATCGACCATCATGAAGTGGAGTTCCCTATGAATGAAACAGTTTGAAATATTGCCGGGCTGGTGCAAAGTTGGTGACTAGCAAAACGTGCAAACGGAATGATCATGTTTCCCTACTAGGACGCCCGAAAAAGACCAAGGCCATTGAGGCAATGAAATGTAGGTACTTGGAGGTCACTCAATGGTTTGCTGGGCTGTGCTGATCGTGAGGAGCAAATGACCAATTTCCCTAGTAAGAATACCCAGGTAAAGGTGGCAAAGGAGATGGAAAAGCTGGTAAAGGAGATGGAAAAGCTGGTAAAGGAGATGCTAAAGGCGGAGGGGGGGAAGGGTGGAAAGGGTTTCGCTTTGGAGTTGTTGTTGTTTTGTTGGGAAGGGTTATTGTTGGGTTTTCTTGGTGACATTTTTGCTAGGTGGTGGTTTGATGTTTTTTTTATTTTTTACCGCTAAAATTGGGAAAATGATCCAATTGGCGAGCATATTTTTTTCAACGGGTGGTTCAACCAGCCTATGTCATATAAGTAGGTTGTTTACGATCCCTCAATAGGTGAAATGTTCACCAACTTACTAGTTCACCTCCATGGACACCCTAGTGGCAGGGGTGTTTTCTTGGTGACTTTTTGGTGCCGAAAAAATTACCACCTTGGGAAAAAATCGGAGACTGAAGCCGGAGCTGACGACGGTTTGGATGATGAAGGGGCCAACGAAGGCAGGTTTGGCTCAAAGTTTTTTTTTGGGGGGAGCATGCCTCGAGCCGCGTCAGAGCTGCCGTGTCGGCGCGTCGACGTCGCGGTCAAATCGACGTTCGTGCACTTTTGCACGATCGTCTGGAGCTCAAGGTTGACGATACACGTTTGCCTTGCCAAGGTTGAAAATCCCAGAGCAGCGTCCTGCCCACCGCGAGGAGCGTCCTACCGCGAGAATGTTGCGGCCTACCGCGAGGCCAAGCGTGAGCGTCTTGGCTTTTACTTTTCGCACTTAAATCGAGGAATGCATACCACCAGCTACGTGGACGCATCAACACTCTGGTCTGCAGTTTGCAGGGCGACAAGGTGTCGAAGGAGGCGTTGCAGGTGGTGGCAAACATTTGCAACAGCAGATACATGAAAGACGACGAGTGGATCAATCTCCTGATAATCTTAAGGTGTTTCCGGTTTTGACTTTGTTTCTCTAAATGTCGATGGAAAGTTAGCGTGCAAAATATGAAACCAACATAAACCAAGAATGAACTACAGTTGGATTTTGATTCGCCATTGCCCCTCAAGTCAAAAAGGCTGCCATGATGGACTTTGTCAACTTCAGAACTTTCAGGAGTTTGAGGGTGGATGATTTTTCAGGTGAAAATACCCACAGGATCCATGGAACCATGGGACTGGATGCATTTACCTACATTTATAGTTGCGTTCTATGGTAAATAAGTAAGTCAATAGATACCATACACCGATCCTATGGGAATATTCAAACTTCAGGAGTGTATGCTTTCGATGCTCCCACGGGATTTGTTCCTTGGCTCTTCACGGCTGCAAACTCCAAGGGAAGCACCAAATCACCTTCTTATCATCATGGGAAAGGAACCCACCACACGCCCTGACTGCTCGGAGGATCATCCCAGCTATCGTAAGCGGTTAGGATCACCCCCGAGGTATAGGCCATGAAGTTCGGCCATTTCGAAGGAGAAACGTTGCCCGATCCTTAGGACGACAACGATCACCATGTTTATTGACCACTTACTCACTGGGATAATCCTCCAAGTGCCACCCCCCACCCCAAGAAATAGCCAGTCCTCATCAAAGCCGGCCTGAAGAAAGGGGCTTCATATTCCATATAGTCCCTTATACTAAGGCCGCCTTATTCCCTGGGAGGGTGGCATTGGTGTTGTGGACCCCTTAAATTTTCACGATAACACATGTAAAGAACATCGCCCTTGTGTGGAGTAGAAGGTATCTGCGACTATTTGAATCAGATGTCTGTAAAAAAACACATCTCTCAATAGTTGGTAAGTAGCCGGATATTTCATGCCTTTCCTGATGTTGATTCAGTACATTTGATCAGAATTACAAAAAATGACTACATGAATTTTGTTGAGAATGATTAGGTTTCTCATCAAGATGTTGACCTGTTTGGACATGTTTTGATCAGAGAAAAGTCATCATTCTCAGTTTGGTACCATTTGAGCCATTCTTAGTTGTAAGTATGTTTGTTTTTGTTGTTATTACAATATCATGTGAAGTTCCCCAAGATCCAAAGATCCAAAAACTTCGCTGCCCAACCCCAAGCGGGGTCAGTTCAACGGAGGTGAGAAAGGCGAGAAACCGCAACTGGAAAAGAAAGGTTCCGTCGATACCATCAAATCCGATCCTCACCAGCATTCAAGCAACGAAAAAGATTGCTCCCCCCCCCCCGAAGTTTCACTAATATATGACAAATAATAAGGTGATGTTTTTTCCTACAGGACCCTGGTCATTCTAAGGGAATTCGTACAGCCTCCTAATCGTGAAATCCCTAAGGAAACCAGCATGTCCTCTTTGTGGAAGTTTTTCCACCGCCTTAGCTGCCCCAAGGAATTTACCCACCTTCTAAACTTGTCTAGGAGTGTATGCAAGAAGACGGCCATTTTGGGGGAAGGGGGGAAACCTTAAGCATCAACCATTTTGGGGGAAGTTGCACATGACTGGGTGGTGGTTTCAAACATTTTTTATTTTCACCCCGAAAATTGGGGAAATGATCCAATTTGACTCATATTTTTCAAAGGGGTTGAAACCGCCAACCAGTTGTTCTTTTCGTTTTTTTTGTTGGGTTTGTCATCAGTTTCTTTTTGAGCCAGAGTGTTTTTTTTTATTTGGGACCAGACTTTGGTGGTTAGAAATATCCATGAAACTTGGGAAAATCTCTGAAAAAACTTCATTCTGAGTGATAGGTTTCTGCCCTTGCGTAGATGTTCAGGACTAAAAACAGGACTCTTGCCCCCCCGAAACAAAAACTTGGTCAAAATGCCTCTTTGCAAAAACTTAGCTGCACCTAACCCAGGGTTATAGGGTTATAAACCCTTCATATGGGAAATGGTTCGGTAACCTTATAACCAGGTCTATGCCTCAGCCAAGAACATTTCTCGCCCAGCCGATGTTTGGAACGATGCCGAGGAAAGCAGTAGCAAAGGAAAGACCAAGAAGGCATCAACAGCCTCCTGGCAGTCAAAAGTCATAGGATCCATGGGACTGGGATGCATTTACCCACATGTGGTTGATGTGTGTATGCCAAAAGAACAGGAACTAGGTGGTGGTTTCAAATACTTTTTATTTTCACCCCTACCTGGGGAAATGATCCAATTTGACTAGTATTTTCAGATGGGTTGAAACCACCAACTAGGAAAGATAGTTTGTTTTTTTCGGAGGGAATGGTTGGTTTTTTGCTTGTTGTTTTTTGGGATTGACTTGTGTTTGGCCTAAAAGGTGTGAGTCCATCTAGTTTGTGGGACTTTCAAAGATCATTTTGGGGAAATGTTTGCCTACCAAAAATTGAGGGAAATGATTTTAGAAAAAACGTAATTTATTGGAAATGGATGTGTTTGGCATGCTTGGAACTTGAATCTTGAATCGGTCGGAAAAACCAAGTTCGAGGTTTGTTTTATTTATATCACCTAGGTGGCGGTTTCAAATATGTTTTATTTTCACCCCTAGTTGGGGAAGATTCCCATTTTGACTAATATTTTTCAAATTGGGTTGAAACCACCAACTGGATTACCTAGAATCTTTTGGTTTAGAAAGGTGAGCATAATGCTTGCATTTCTAGGCTACTCCCCTGAAATTTGACGAAAAGATATCCCAATTTTTTGAAGCCGGTGTGAGGTTCATAGTCGTTTTTTGGCGGGTTTAAGATCACCTGTTGTGGGTTTAAAATGATGGTTTCATCCACCTCTTTTTGTAATGTTTAGGACCAAGGGACATGAACCTTGCAAACTGTCTAGGGATTATGTCCGCCATGTCTTCAAGATCCTTTTAGAATCTTAAAAGCAACCAAGATTTCATATTTGCTGGGGTCTAAACTCCCATTCCTTCAGTACAGTAGAAGGTGGGCATCAAACCTTTCGAAACTGGGATGACCATTCCCCATATAGCGACTTTTTGACCCTGGCAGCCTGGCACGTAGGTGCCTCATGCCGGGTTGAGGCTTGCAACCACTCACCTTTCATAGTAGGTCAGCTAAATATTATTTATGTTTATGAAGGGATCCCGAATATAACGTTCATTCTCCACTCTTCCAGTGTTTAGGCAGGGACCAATCTGATAGATATATCCCTGGAAGTCCAAAGACCAAACTTTGCCCATTGGTAGTAGGGAATCCTTTACATGGATCATCCTAAAGACCATTCTTTGTTTGGTCTTGGACCCCAAGGGTATATCATATATATATATATATATAAATATATTATCTTACTAAACCCCAAATGTAGGTCCAGTAGGTGAAAGAAGGGGAAGAATCAATCCAGTTGCCACACTCCAAGGCTGAGCCCGGTATGCAAGGCTTAGAATTGGCAGAAGGAAGTGGGGTTGCCAAGCTCATAGACGGGGGTCAGTTTGAGAAAAAGGTGACTCAGTCAGTGGCTAACCTTGAAACTTTTGGGGATTGCAGTAACATATTTAGCAGGGAAAAATTAAATTTAGACTCTGATTTCAGGGTGTCTTTGGCTGAGTAAGAATGGCCTCATCTTTTTTTGGCTGGTGCAAACTGGAGGCGAGGTATTGAAATGATGAAGCATAATAGGGAGCACTTTGGAGCTACCCCCAGGTTTCTAAGCACATCCTCGCTACAGCAAGTTTGTTTGTGTCATTTGTTTTGTGTGTTTGTTGTATTTTGAGGGGGAGGCATGTGCATCACTTGCAAATTGTTTCTTGTTGTTTGATGATTATGCTCACATTTTGAAAGTTGGGGAAGATGATCATGAATGTCATGTCATATATGTCATGGCCCCTTCCCAGTAATGGCAAATGAAGAATTAGGTTGGAATCCCAGAACCTAAAAATATTACTGCATCCTGGTGGTCACATCCGAATCCTGGCAGGCCACATCCAAATTACACATGATTTTTTTCACCGCCTGAGCAGTATTGGGTTATTTGCTGTAGGGGATTAGATGGATTAGACTACCCGGTCATGTAGGGAATATAGTAAGCCATTATGAGGATCCCTATTAACCAACCAGGATGCAATGGAACGTCCTGAAGGGTTTTGAGCGTTGCAACGCTTGAAAACCAGGCGATGCGATCCAACGCATCTCCGAGACCATTGCCCCTTCGGCCGGCAGTGGTGACACTGTACTGGGTGAAGTTGCAACCCGCTGATGTGGGTCCAAAGTCCTACTTGTCCTTCCACAATCATGATAATCATGGAAAATAGGTCCATGCTTGACTAGGTGGTAGTTTCAAGTTATTTTTTTTCACCCCTACTTGGGGAAGATTCCCATTTTGACTAATATTTTTCAAGGGGGTTGAAACCACCAACTAGTTGAAATTAGGGTCATTTCCACTTCCATGATTGTGGAAGAAAGGGTAAAAACTAACCAGGAGATGTAAGTTCCGTGGAGAGTTTCATCATTTTTTTGGTAAGGGTTTACAAGTTTATCATCATGCACAAGGAAACCCAAGATGTTTTTCAATTCTGGGGGGAAATGAAACGTTGCAGATGTATTGCGATTTCGAGGGATTGCGCGTCCTAGTGAAAAGGCACGTTTCTTTTTGGCCCAGCACTCTGTAACTGCAAAAACCCTATGACAAGACATCTGGGTGAATATCAAGGAGGATATGTTTGTAAGACTATGATAGCCATGTTTGAAAGGAGATACCTTTTACAAACCATTATTTCGGATATCCATTCATCAAATTTCCAGGATGTAGGTGGTGTTCAAACATATTTGTTGGTATTTATGATATCCTAGCCCTATTTTTGATGAATTTCAGTTTGAAGACCTTTCTTTGAAAGGTTAGTTGGTGAACCCAAAAGATTGTTTGTGTCTATTTTTGTTGCAAGCCCCCGTAAAAAATGCTTGGGAAGGTTGGGAAGGTTCGTTTGCGTCCCCCATTTTTTGTAACACTACTAAAGCCCCAAAGGTCGAAAATGACCCTTTAAAGATGAGCCGTTTAGTTCATGTGATTGATGAGTCGCGATAAACATGTAAAGATGAACATGGTACCCATTATGTTTGATGAGTCGCGATTTAAGATGACTATAAATTCGATAAATGATTTCAATCGCATTATTTTGGCATCCATGTCAGATTGCCAGGGTGTTACCCTTTAAAGTATAATCCGGATTCTGTAGAAAAGGACTTGTAGTCTTATAGTCCTGACATAGTTGGGCAGAGTCTTTATACACCTGGATAGAGTCTTTATATAACTCTTAGTTTCTGAACAGCCAGCCGTTCAAGCCTTTTTTGGTCCCTTTCTAGGGGAAATCATTCCAACAAAAAAGATGAACACTTGCTTTTCAATCACCCTCATGTGTTCGTTAAACCCCCCCCCCAATGCCAAGAGAACTTCCGAAATCGGATTGGGTTCCACAAATCACCTGGTAGGGCATGATTCCAATTGAGCCATGAAAAAAAAACTCAAAAACTTTCCAGTATACTGGTGATTTGATAGGGATCCTTATTATAATGGTTTATTATAATGCCCACATAAGTGGTTAGTACAATCCCCTATCTACCCTAAAAACCGCGTTTCATTTCTCAATTGGTGCTCAGGGATTGATTCACTAACACAACTCACCAAAATAATTTCGGATGACAAAAGCCTGGATCTAGATGCATTTGTTTTTTCCAGGAAAAAGATGTCGGAGTTTTCTCTTAACCCATAGCATCCATGTATGGTAGATTTACCTACATTTGGTTGATTTTTCTGGTAAATGGAGGTAAATATACCATAAATTATAAAAGGTATGGGTAATGATCTCCCTGAAAATTCGAAAAAGACGCATAGACTAAGCTACCTATTAAAATTTGGTGATTGGACCGCCATTTTGAACGATTTTTCGACCTTTCGACCACCAATTTTCGCACCCCTCAGGTCTGGTCAAAAAAGCCTGAAACCAGATTGCACGACAAAGACACCAATAAGATGCTTGGGGATTAAAGATATTAAAGTGTAAAAACACACAGTGAGGGAATGTCGGTTGTTACGGTTGTTGCTTGTTCTGGTTTCAATTGTTTATTTTCGTGTTCTATTCTTCTTGATGTTGATATTGTTCTTGTTGCTACTGGTACTATTATTCTTCTGGCTGTTGATTGTTTCTACTTCTTGTCGTTGCTGCTGTTGCTGCTGCTGTTGTTGACTTTATAAACAGGTTAGTATGGTCACCTTCTCTAGCATATGTACATATAACATATACGTGTATATATACATATATGTAAATAAATGTCTAAATATATGTATATCCTGTACATATGTTTATATTTATATATATATATTGTACATGAGAATGCTCCCCCTCCCAGTAACAGTGGCAAATGAAGGTTTGGCTTGGAATCCTACCCAGGTATGGGGGGATTACACCCCGGAAGATTAACATGGAACCTGAGAATACACCCCTGAAAAAGGAAAATCATCTTCCAAACCATCATTTTCATGTTCTATGTTAATCTTCCAGGGTGTATAGTAACCCAATGGTCACCCAAATTATAAGGATGCCTATTAAAGAACCAGGATTCAATGGAAAGTAAGAGGGATTTTTTTCATGGCTCATAATGTACGTTCCAGCTGGCAAAAGTGCCATATTTCTACTTATAACTGGTGACGGGGCCCTCTTTGTGGAAAAACTTGCTTGTCTCGCTATGCGATTCGCCAAGGAAATGGTCAGCCAGCGGTCGACAGGGCTATGAATTTCTGAATGTCGTTCATATTGTACCTTGACGTTCGCAGCGGAACAGCGGCCCTGCAAAAAACCAGAGTCCTTGCAATTTCCTGCATCTTCCCGCATGTTTCAGTGGAAAAAGGTCCCTACTTATGATGGCTTTAGCCAATCTTGCGGGAAAAAAGCTGGCCCTTTTCAACAGAAAAGATTTCCGGCCAAAAAGATACACATGCATTGATTTCCAGGAATTTAAGTTTTGATGTCAGTACTTGACAAATAATTGGAATCGTCCCTTATACCCCTTTGATTTGGTGGGGTGTTCAATATATATAACTCCACCAAAAAATCAAGCCTTTAGTCCCGGGGACCTAAGTCTTGCCTGGTTAGAGAAACCATAGGGAAAACCAACAGGAAGACTCTTTCAGGGTGGAAAAGGCCATCGAACTTGAACTTGAACCACAGCTGATTAAAGTGCTTATTAGTACTCTTGATGGCTGAAATCCGGCTAGTACCAGTTGAGGTTGGTAGTTTATCCCATTGTTTTTAGGGTTTTATACATACCAGGTGGTGCAGGATTTCAGCCATCAATAGTAGGGGTTGTTTATGGATTTTGTTGGTGTGATGTTTTTTTCCAAATTGTTGGGCGACCCCAGCACGCTAATATAATTGGCTGGGAAGATGGACCCTTTGAAGACGTATTTCCAAGTGAAAAGGTGGTATTCCATTGCTAAGCCTTTGTCCTATTGAAATGGCCTCATTTTAGGGGACAGTCCTTCATTTTCTGAAAAATCTTCTCAAACAACCAGAGGTAGGATTCCATCCCGTCAAAAAAATCTTCTCAAACAACTAGAGTTTAGGATTTCATTCCCTCAAAAAACTCAGCTGCACATAAACAAGGTTATAGGCTTACTGGGAACTAACATATCCCATAGAAAGGCACTTTTGAGTCGATGATTTTCCCAACTTCCCCAGGTAGGATATGTTAATTCCCTGGAGGGTACTCCACCATGTCCCACCATGACTGGTTGGTTTGCCCAAGGCAGCTTTGTTGCCTAAGTTACCTGTCTATGAACCGGACCCTTGGATTTTTGAAATAGAGTTCCATTTCCCAGAGGATCCATGTATAGTATATTTACCTACATTTACCATAAGAATCAACTAAATGTAGGTAAATATACCATACATGGATCCTATGGGTTTGATCAATGGAAAAAACACGGCGTTTTTTTGTTTTAGGGTTTTTGGTTATATATAGGGGAATATACTGCCCAGTTATCTGGGGATTATCATAAACCAATATAGAAAGATTCCTATCAACCCACCAGGAGTCAATGGAAAGTAGGAGTTTTTTGTTTTTGTTTTCGTGGCTCAGTTGGTGCTTATAAAAGGCTGGTGTGTCAGTTCCTTGAAATGAGTAATCCTTAGGGATGGGAATTTAAGGGGCCCACCCATCCAATATCACCTCCCCAGGACATAAGGCCTTACTACACCCCCGAAGTTTAACAGGTTTGCCCCTGAAAAATAGTGCTTGGAAGACGATCCTTTCCTATTGGGGCCCGGTAGCTTTTCAGGGGCAAGCTGTTAAAGTTCGGGATGGGGTAAGGGTTTTTCCCTTGTAGGGACTATGAAGTTTGATCCCTGAGTTCTTGGATGTGTTTTTGTGTCGATGTATTTGATCGTCTTTTAAATAAATACACCACCGTGGAACCCAAATGACCCTTGTTTTGATTGGAATTTGGGCCTTCTTTGGGCTTGGCTTTATGGCTAATCCAACCAAAACCCCTCCCCCGGCGACGTAGCACACCCGTCAGATTCATTAAGGATTTGATTTTTGGCCGAAAAGTAAGGGAAACCCCCATGGTGTCACATAAGCCCTGATCTATTTCTCCCGGTTGGTCCAGTCGCCATGATTCATCCCCTGAAACTTCCAAGGGGGTGATGTTACTCACCACTTCCTGGGATCCTCGAAGTAGCGAAATGATTCATCCCGCTCCTATGGAATAAGTTTATTTTTATGGAAACTTAGCATGTTAGCTATACCAGTTTTGCCTATATCACTCCAAGAATAAAAATCACCTCCAACGATGCTCCACGCACCGAATCAACATCCTCTGACTCACCGCAGGATCTTCGTTTCATCTTAAAAGATCGTCCTGGCAAAGATGGCAAGTTGTTGGCTGAAGGACGTATCGGTTTAGCTGAACATCTACCATGGGTCAGTGATCCCTCTAAAGCCAGGTGGGGGGGAAAAACTGACATGGCTGCAGAGATACATCTTCATTCATGGTTGGTTTTCCATTGGAAGGTATCAAATTACTTGGATTTGTGGGGAAAAGGTATCAAATGTCATCCCCAAAAATTTCAGGTACGAAAGCAAAAGTTTCGACCATGAAGAGATGAAAATCCCTAGAGGCCCTAGATACTTCACCACTGCCAACATGTGGTGAAGTATATAGTCGCGGACGAATACTTAGAACCTCATTTTTTTTTGAAAATTTTCTCGACCCTATACTTAGAACCTCAAAAGTACTTAGAACGTAAGGAGTTTTTTGACACTTGAAAATATATTTCTAATATTGACATATATATATATATACATATCAGATCTCTCTCTCTGCAACTGAGGAACCAAGCTCAGCGTCTTGCAAACATGTTTGGCTTTAGACCGATCAGCAATGAGAAACCCGGCTCACACCTTCCATTTGATGCGCCAGAGTTGGAGGCCGTGAGAACATCGTGAGAACATACATCCAGAACCAAGTGCGTAGTCTACAGGTACATCCTCGCCTTGTAGACAATTTTGACCAAGTATGGTCTACGATCTTCCGACCCCAGAAAAAAACTTGGCGAAAAAGACGTCTCAAAGAAAGGCGTGGCCAAAGATCAGCGGTCGCGACACCATTTAAGCCCCGATGTCACAGCCGGTTGAAACTTCTGAACAACGATGGTTAACCCAGGGGACGAGCTTCGAGGAAATCTTCGTGAGGTATCGTCCCAGGGGACGAGGCAGGCTATGAGGGCCATCCGTCATTCCATTGAGCGGTCCCTGGACGCCCCCCTGACTATACAATTGTGCGCGCTGATGTTCGGAAACCGCAGGTGATGGGGGGGCCCGCGGCGTCAACAGTTGTTGACGAATATATGAAGTGTTGTTTCGTGGATTTTCATGGCGTCTCTTAAGTTCTCCATGTTCTGTTGCCTCCCCTGAACTCGTGCGAAAGAGACCTGCAAAAAGGCGATGTCACTTAGGGCGATGCCAGTTTGCAAAATTGCAAGGTCGGGACATTAGGAAAGTTTTTCCTTGCTGCATTCCACATGCCAAGAAAAACAGTTTCTCACCCATGGCTTGCACATCGTGGCAGTCTCTTCAATGTTCCGACAAAATTGTTTTGAAGAAAGAGCCTCTGCAACTTTGGCGCTGCCACAAGCATAGCCTCGGCAGAAAATAATGTCGCAAGATGTCGTGAGTCATAAAGACTTAAGATCGAAAGCAATTAGCTCTTTGCATTCAGCATCATTCAGAAACCCAACAAAGAGTGTTATAAATGCTCCTGTTCTTGAAGCCCATTCTGCGTGGTTTGCGATTACTCTTATGCAAAGTCCGAACTTTGGCAGAATTTCCAAACTCAAAAAAAAATTCCAAGATCCAAATCCAACATCCAAAAATCATCTGAAAAATGAAAATAAATCCGAAATACAGAATCTAAGATCAAGACCCAAAATCTAAAACCAAAATCCAAATCGGATTTTGGATTTTGGACGTGCCAACTGGAACTGGGCATGATTCGGAAGGGTTGGTTCCAAGCGCTTAATCACTTAGCAATTTGGCGTAGGGTGTTCAATTCCGCCCTGGTCCACCCATTTCTTTCTGGAAATCAATGTGGTTTTCCGAATATAGGTATTTTTTTGTGGTTTTGCGAGGAATTGGTTCCCGTTTTCCAGCCCCCCAGTACACTTTTGCATGTTGATTCCATTCACGTATTTAGGTTTCTCCGCCCCAGACATCGGAGATCTATTGGCGTCTCATGGGTGGTGAAATGGGTGGACCAGGGCGGAATTGAACACCCTACGCCAAATTGCTAAGTGATTAAGCGCTTGGAACCAACCCTTCCAAATCATGCCCCAGTTCCAGTTGGCACGTCCAAAATCCAAAATCCGATTTGGATTTTGGTTTTAGATTTTGGGTCTTGATCTTAGATTCTGTATTTCGGATTTATTTTCATTTTTCAGATGATTTTTGGATGTTGGATTTGGATCTTGGAATTTTTTTTGAGTTTGGAAATTCTGCCAAAGTTCGGACTTTGCATAAGAGTAATCGCAAACCACGCAGAATGGGCTTCAAGAACAGGAGCATTTATAACACTCTTTGTTGGGTTTCTGAATGATGCTGAATGCAAAGAGCTAATTGCTTTCGATCTTAAGTCTTTATGACTCACGACATCTTGCGACATTATTTTCTGCCGAGGCTATGCTTGCCAGGGTTTGGCAGCGCCGAAGTTGCAGAGGCTCTTTCTTCAAAACAATTTTGTCGGAACATTGAAGAGACTGCCACGATGTGCAAGCCATGGGTGAGAAACTGTTTTTCTTGGCATGTGGAATGCAGCAAGGAAAAACTTTCCTAATGTTCCCGACCTTGCAATTTTGCAAATTGACATCGCCCTAAGTGACATCGCCTCTTTGCAGGTCTCTTTCGCACGAGTTCAGGGGAGGCAACAGAACATGGAGAACTTGAGAGACGAGATGTTCATTGAAAAGCTGAATGATAGGCGGCAATGCGCGTGAGGAAGCATTTTCATACATCAGTTTCAGTTCTGATGTTCGTTGTTTTTAGTCGTTTGTATGTGTATAAGTTTACATCGTATGCAGATAATAAACAATGAGAGTTTCCATGCAGCAAACCTTGTTCAAAGAAATCTACAGCAAAGTTTTCTCGTTTATGTTTATATAGATGCACATAGTAATATGATGAGAATAGTGTGGGACAGGACAGGACAGCTAGATTATACTTCTTACCAAAGAGATCAGATTACTGTAGGAGTAGTTTTCAGTTTGAACGTCAGGCCTGGGATGAAAGTTCGGGACCTGAGTCGGGGCTCCTTAGCGGCTGTCCCTTTGGACATGAACCTTGGGAGCCTCAGAAAGACGGTGGCAGGGCGATGTTTTGGTAGGGTCAGTGTGTCGATCTAGCTGTTGCTTACAACATGCTACCCTCTTTTGTATTGACTACATTTGTCCAGGCTTTGGTTGTGGAAATCTTTTTAGGATCCCGTTGAGGTTCCTTTGCCTCTCCTTTAGAATCTTAGATTTTGGGATTTGTTTTTTGGGTTTTCAATTTTGGATTCTGGATCTTGGATTCGGGGATTTTTTGTTGGTCGCTGTTGTTATGGTTGTTGGAGCGGCTGCTTGTACCTGGACCTACATTCGGGTTGAAATTTCAATGTGCGTTAGAAAAAAGAACTATTCTCTTTAGATTGAAACATTTACGTCTTTGCACGGACAAAATTGTAGGATACGGATATTTTCGTCCAGTGCCATGTGGTATGGTGTGTGCATATATCATGTTTGATCTACCCCTGAATGCACCTGAATGCAAAAAGAGCGCAAATTGAACGTACCCCGAACGGATCCCCAAATTCGGGAACTCTCGGGAAATGATTTCAATCTTGCCAGGGAGCCCCGAACGGATAGAATCGTAGAAAACAAAGATTCTTCCGTTATAAAAAAATATGAACTTATTTTGATTATTTGTAAAAATTTCAACGTAAATGTAGGTTCAGTTAAGTATTGTGTGCAATGAATAAGGCTGGACCCCCAGAGCAGCCGGTGCATGAAGAGCACCTCTTCTTGCCAGAGGCCGTGTGAACAAACTGCTCGCTGCCCTTCAAGAACAGGAGCATTTACAACACTCTTTGTTGGGTTTCTGAATGGATGCATCTCTAAACAGCAAGGCTTGGAGCGCGCCATAACTCCATCTATTTGGTAGCTGACGCATCAGCCAGCACGCAGTGCTGCTGCCCCCTTCTGTTGCTAGTGCTATTGCTTTTGCTCTTGCTTTGACCCTTGCTCCTGCTCTCACTCTTGCTGTTCCTGTTCCTGTTCCTGTTCCCGTTGCTGTTGTTGTTGTTGTTGTTGCTGCTGCTGCTGCAGTTGTTGTTGTTGTTGTTGTTGTTGTTGTTGTTGTTGTTGTTGTTGTTGTTGTTGTTGTTGTTGTTGTT
>DF239349.1:202771-229161 GCA_000507305.1 Breviolum minutum Mf 1.05b.01
ACACACACACACACACACACACACACACACACAACAACAACAACAACAACAACAACAACAACAACAACAACAACAACAACAACAACAACAACAACAACAACAACAACAACGTTAACATTGTCAACATTGTCAACAAGAACAAGAGCGAGAGCAAGACCAACAGCAACAACAACAACAACAACAACATCAACCACAAACACAACCACAACAACAACAGCAGCAGCAACAACATTAAGAACAACAGCAGCAGCAACAACAACAACAACAACAAGAAGCAGAAGAAAAACAGCAACAACAAGGAACAAGCAAGAAACAACGACCAACAACCCACAACCAACAGCAGCAACAGCAACAACAAGAAGGAGAAGAAGAAGAAGAAATTCAGCAGCAGCACCAGCAGCAACAACAACATCATCATCAGCAACAGCATCATCAGCAACAGCAACAGGAAAAAAAACGAAACGAAGACGACGAAGGGCAATTAAGAACAATAATTGCCATATGTAGCACCAACAGCAATGACAAACCCTACGACGACGACAACAACTACTGTCTGCCTTGTGCCGGGGTGCATCAAATGCTTTGTGAAGGGTTACAATATGTTTTTTAGAGATGATTTCATCTATCAGTTCGTCTTTGAAGATTTGTACTAAGTGCAATAGACACCCACAGAACAGCGTTTGAGGATGTTTCAAAGGCGGTTCGAAAGCATTTGAGGTGTGGGCTTTGTCTTGGCTCCATGGAATTCTTGCATGAACCTTGGTGCACAAAATGGAGCATGCATCTGATTCTAGGACGTCCTGATATTCCTCAAGTGTCCGTGCCATGTGGGACTTTGCTGTTTTTTCCTGTCACCCCTGAAAGTCGTCGAGCATCCTGAAGACTTGAATGCTTCACTTAAAGAAACAAAGAAACTGTTGAGCCTCGGGCAGTTGATTTGTTTGGAAAGTGAATCGAAGTGATGTGATAAACTTGGAATGTTAGCGCTTGTAAATCTACAAAAAAGACAAACGGGGAGGTTCCAAGTACTCTTTTTTTTGTTGCCCCCTGATTTTTTTCGAAAATATCTTCGAATAAAAAAGCGAAACGGGGTTCTAAGCGCTCGTCCGCGACTATACTTAGATTTTTTTAGTTGGTAATTCTTTACGGATTCTATCATGTGATTCATCTCCATTGAACCACCATTTGGGGAATATGTTTTGTCTTTTCCAAGCACCAAACAGTCGCAAATCAAAGAAATAGGAACTCAGAGGGCTGAGTTGAGTCCACCAATCAAACAAATCGTTCACGTTGTTGAATCCTTACCCACTATTTAGCACGAGACGGGTGGTGCAATTTAGTAGTTGAGTGCATGGTTTTTTTGTTGGGAAAGTGGTGCAGGAAGTGACAGAGTAGTGACGGATGAAATCGGGTTTGGGAGGGCTGAAAAGCTACACCCTGAAAATCAACATGGAACCAAAAAATGGAGATTGGGAAGATGATGTTCATGTCCTTTTCAATTGGGTGATTTTTGGGTTCCAGCCGTTAATTTTCAGGGGTGTAGAAATGTACAATGATTTAGATTTTTGCTACAAAAATGCGTGTTTTGTCCTCAGATGGTGGGAGGAATTCTTGTAAAATCACTGGATTTTATCTTCCTGTAAAAAGACAACGGTGGATCTTGAAAATGGTTCGGGGTTGCAAAGTCGTGCCTTATTTTGGATTTGTTGTCTTGGTGATTTCTGTGTGATTTCTGGTCCTTTCAAATATGGAGATGAGCATCACAGCATCACCATGAAAATCATCACCATCAAAGGGAAATATCCCAAAGGATCCATGGGACTGGTATATTTGCCTAGATGTACCACAAAAATCAACGGTTCATGTAGGCGTATAAATGGATATGCTTTGTTGATTTTTCCAATTCTTAAATCATATGTTCGATGGGATGATCCAACCGCGACGTTTTTGACGGGGCATTGGTGCAAAACTCACTTGTCCCAAAATCAGGGTCTTCAAGCCGCTTGGTAATACTCTGCCTATTACAGGGGTCATTCAATTCCCCTCATTGGGGGGAATCAAACAATAGATGAATGGGAACCTTGATCGATCTCTGTGTGTAATATAAGAGATGCATTGTTTGGGTTGGTAATATAATGACCATTGTATTACTACCAAATGATATCTTCAACTCAACTGTTGATACTAGTTTCAAAAATGATTTTGCTTCATTCGTTTTGGAAAAACTGTATGTTGTTTTTGGTTGTTGTTTTGGTAAGTGTCGTTTTTTGAAGATCCAAAGTTTTGACTGGTGTTTTGTTGCTTCAGCCCCCCAATGGAATCATGGGAATTCCAAGGGTGCCGCCCTATGCCAACCCCCCCACAACAAATAGCCGGTCTTATTTTTCGGGATTATTAACGCTCACTATCCCGAAATATTAACCCGATATTAACCCGGCTATTAGGGCCTTATTTCAACCTGGGGGAAGTCGCCAGGCTTGCGACGGAAGCACGAGATACCTACTCTGATGGTGCCCAACCGGTCGTTTCGAGAAAAAAATGGCGCCCTAGATATCCAGCCCTACCGAAACTGAGGTCAACGGCGTTTGATCGGTATATTTTTAGGGGTCCAGTCATGACACCTGTCACCTCAGTTTCGGTGGTTGGATGTCTATAGGGGTGGGATTCCTTGTGTCATCACCGGTGTTTTCCTTGACACGTTTTTGTGGCAAATTCCCGTGGGGGCTGATTTTACATGATCTTTTAGGCTTGGGGATGCTTCAAAGATAGTCGATTAATTATATTTTGGGTTAACCCCTTCCCAGTAAGATAGTGACCAGGATGAGATGGCATGTTCAAGCAACAAGGAATCCCAAACAATAAACTGACTCATATGCAATTATTGGTAAGGGGGCCCACACCCCCAAGTCATAGCATTTGTGAGCAGTGATGGTTGTTAGGCACTTTTCGTTGCATGGGTCGTTGAGGCTGGTGAAGTCAGCAAGAACAATCATAGAAATTGAAGGGTACCCCCACCAATGCAACCCCCCCTTGAAATAACGCCCTAACAGCCATCCAAATCAACAGACAATGGTAGTGAATAGTCCCTTAACAAGGCCTTGGTGGGGATTCGCAAGCGGCAAACTTCACATCCAAAGCCAAGCCATGGCAGGGCACTTGGGTTTGTTTCATACTTTGGACTGCAAAGCCCTTTTGGCTTTCAAGGAGTTTTAGCATACTACTACATCATCTTCGTATTTCATCGCGTTTTCCTCCTTACAAACACCAACAACTCCCTAAAACGAACAGCAAGTTTGTTCCTGAAAAAAACGGCCCGTGAGTTTGCCCCAAAAGGTCGGAAAGGTGTAAAGATTTGGTCGGCCTCCCTTCAGGCTGATGTTTGTTTTGACCAAAACTGGTTGGTGGTTTCAAATATTTTTCATGTTCACCCCGAAAATTGGGGAAATGATCCATTTTGACTCATATTTTTCAAATGGGTTGAAATCACCAACTTGAAAATCATAGCATACCCCCCAAAAAAAATAGGATGGAACCCCCTAAAAGATTGCTATTTGCTAGATAGTCGTTTCGTTTCCACTTTTTTGAGGGGTCATTTTGAGGTTTGGAATCCGTTGTGTTTGGGATTCTGAAAACACCGTTTCGTTAAGGGAATCCCGTGCGGTTGAACCGTTTCCTTTGTTTGGGCAGGTGAGGATGGCGGTGCGAATGAGGGCATGCCTGTCAGTGATGCGGACGATGAAGGCCGCATCGCATGGGGAAAGATTCGGAATCCATTCCCCTCAAACCAATCCCTGCAGTAGGGAGGCTCCCATTCCATATCTCCACAAAGAAAAGAAGCGTTTTTGGGTGGAACTCTACCTGCTGATTTTTTTGGAAGATCAGGATTTGCGAGCTACATGTCTTTTTTGGGGTGGTTGGTTTTCAACATGATTTAATCATCAACCCGTTTTGGGGCCTTATTGACTTATTTAGTAATGTTTAAGGTGAACATGGCGGAAATAATGGTATGGGGCGGTCTAGATATGTTTGAGGCCAGTAAAAACCTGCTTAACCCTAGCTGTAGTTGGGAGTAACTATATAGATAAATCCACTTATCACACTTTAGGAGAGTTTCAAGCTGTAGAAGCCTGGCTGGATCTTCGTAAACCAGTGATTTTGAAAAAATGCAAAATTTAAACTGCGTTGTTCTAGTTTCAGGGTACCAATTAGACAGATTGGGTGAGTGGCCCCACAACAATCTTCGTTTGATGGGGGTTTTCGTTTGAGGCACTGGCAACTATCAGCAGTTGTTGGGGCTGGGTTCCATCCTGTACCGTTTGCTTGGATTAGTTTAGTTGGTGAATCTTTACGGATTCTGAGGGATCATTAGGCATCCTTAGGGATTCTTAAGCCCGAGTCTTAAGGGGGGAAGGTCTCAAATTACCTGGATGTGTTTTTGTTTAGGTGATGTTTTAACGGATTGTGACCCCATGGGATGAAACTCACCATGAAAACCACCATTTGGACACCTTTTTTCCAAGCATCTAACAGCCGTAAGCCTTAAGCAAGTTGGACCAAGTTGTTTTCCGTGGCCTTCGTTTCGAGTGAACAGGTTCAACCTATGTGGAGGTGATTCTGGGAAATCAGCACCTTGGAGTGAACTTGTTGGATTGAGACGAAAATTGATGGCTGAAATCCGGCTAAACTTGTTGGTAGATAGTTTATCCCATTATTTACAAATTTACATCCCAGGTGGTTATCCGGATTTCTTCCAGCAACAGAAGATACCACACATTTCTTTACTGGGTGGTGGTTTCAAATATTGTTCATTTATTTCATTTTCACCCCGAAACTTGGGGAAGATTCCCATTTTGACGACTAATATTGTTCAAATGGGTTGATTCAACCACCAACTAGTTTGGAAATGGTTGACACTGTTGTTGCCCGTGTCAAGTTCATTATTGGTGAGGTGCAGAATATTTTTTACTTTCTACCATAGTAAATTACCATTAAACCACCATTCATTTGGGGAAAGTTTTGTATTTTTCCTGGCATCTAACAAGCAAATCTAAGTCAACATATTGTAGAGCCATTTGGGACCAATACAACACTTACCAGTTGCACCATTGCAGAGAAATACAGGCTAGTGAAATTTGATAGCTGGTAATCAAATATTATGAATTATGAGTTGTAAGGACTAAGGATTCCTACTTGGAGGATCATCCCATTTAGCAAATGGTTAATAACCATGATTAGTAAGTCCCCTAACTGGGGCTATTCTCTTCCAACTAGCCTAGATGGCATTTACATGGGGTTACTAGCTACTGACCAACTGGGATGATCAACCAAGTACTAACCAGTACAAAGGGATGTAAGATGTTTTTTTTGTTCATTTTAACCTAGAATGAGCCCACGCAATAGTTGTAGTTGCGATCAGCACGATCATGATCACCATGTGTCCTCAATAGATGATTCATCATCCAAGTAGGCTTTTGATCACAAAAATCTAGGTACCCCGTGAAATTGGGAAGGTCTTTTCGGTTGTAA
Organism: Breviolum minutum Mf 1.05b.01; assembly: GCA_000507305.1. Taxonomy (NCBI): domain Eukaryota; class Dinophyceae; order Suessiales; family Symbiodiniaceae; genus Breviolum; species Breviolum minutum. Next base: position 208,298 of record DF239349.1, read on the forward strand.
TTCTTGGCAAAATCTTGGGCAGTCCCTTATACTCAATAAGCCCCTGTGAGTTTATATCCTCAGATTGTAGATGTAATCCACTAAATGAGTAAAAACTTTTCACAAAGGACCTGAGCTTTGCCATAAGTACATGGATTTCAAAGATTTGATGACTTCAAAACATCACCCATCACCCTTCACAGATTGACTTAGCTACAGATAGGTCCAGGCTTATAGGGTGAACCAACCCTTCATATCGGAAATCGTTGGGTAACGTTATAACCCTGTCGACATGTACAGCTGAGTCACCCACGACCACAGCGATAAGGCAAGCGAAGATCGCGTTCCAGGCCGAGGTGAGCCGATATAAACGGAGCGAAAGAACCCCGGGACCCGGAAAACACATGGGTAACAGGGGTTATAAACACTATAAGTGGCCTTATACTGGTGGTTTTTGCACCCCTGTAAGTAAAAGTTATGGGGCCCTACTTCTCATTGGTGCCACTTTGTGGGAATGGATTCCTGGACAAATTTCTTAAACTGGAGGTTGATGATTAGTAATGGAATTTTCCCCTAAAATGCCCGAAACATTCAGGGGAAAATAGGAAATTTTGCCCAGATGGATCGTATGTTCTTAAGATTGCCCTCCTTGAAAACCAACAGCAAAAGCCCCTGAACCCATTGCCACAATTTGTTCATCGGCTTTTGCCGTTGATTTTAGGGGAGTGCAAGTCTCTTCGCTGCGTTGCTTTTTTTCACAGATTTGTTCGTTTTTAGAGAAATGGTTCCCAATTTGACTGGCGCATATTTTTCAATTGGTACTATTTGAATTCTGGTATCTGGTATAGGTATGATCAAAATATTCCGCAGTTTCACATCTGTCGTCTCGATGTTCACCCCCAATAATGGAGTGGGAAAGAAAAGAAGCGTTTTGTCGTAATTAGTAATGAATATTGTTTGCTAAGATGGATGGGGTTGGACAAAGACCACCAATTGGTGAGTGTTTTCAATTTGTGAAGTTTTTTGCAGTCCCATGTTACTGATTTTTCCCTGGAAATCAGCAGATGTTCATATACGAGCATTTCTGTCTAATCACCGGACCAACTCCCTCGAAAACTAGCAGGAAAATGATGGTTGGGAGACACAGGATTTGCTACTGGGATGTCCATGGTACTTAGTCAGTGGATTATAACCCCTATAGAAGTAGGTTAAAGTTATAAACCAACTTACTAGCTAGTTACTAACTTCCATGGACACCCTAGTAGATGTCCCTTTTTGGAGTGCTGTTACATCCGGAAAACATGAGACAACGAAGTGGTCCAAGAATTCAGGGACAAACCGGGGAAAACATTCGGGGGGATTTTTAAAAGCGACTTTTTCGCTCCACGAAGGGTTTCAACCATCGATTTATATTAGGGTTTCCCTGGAAAGGGGTAGTATGAGAGCAAAAACAAGTTTTAGAAAAAGGAGAAAAAAGAGGGTATTAAACTATCTATACAAACAGGAAACCTCCCCTTCCAAGGATAATATGAAAAGGGAAGAATCTGAAAAGATATCTCACAAGGTTTATGATTCTGAAGTGTTACGCTCCAAACAACATCCGGGAGACAACACAATCCTTTGGAGATGGGTCATATCAAGTCATATCTATCAGCTGGAACGCTGATTTTGTTTCAACGGGGTATGAAGAGGTAGATCGCCATCATGAACCGTTCAGTTCCGGTAAAAGTCCACCCCTTGCCCTTATTTTGGTGGCGAGAATGGACGTTATAGTATCTAGTTCGTAAGTTGGGTGAAATAAGCATGATGAACCCCAGTAAGTTGGTTGAAATTCGTCACACTAAATGGGACTATGACTCACCCAACTTACTAACAGTTGTTACTAACTACCGTTTTTGCCATCAATGAAATCTGGTGATGTCTGTACTTGTTTCGTTTTGCTGCAGCACGAGGATAAAAACAGTTTTCCTCCAGTGATCACAGCATGCAGCGAGAAAAGTCAAGTGGCGAGTAAAGGGAGTCTTGGCAGAAATACAAATTTGGAATGAAACCAGAATGAGGGTTTACGAGGGTGTCTGAAAATGAGGGAACCTCAAAGAATTCCATGGTTAAATGGGTCATGTTACATCGAAGTGGACTCCATGTTCTAAAATATAGACCACTGCTGTTTTGGGGGGGGTTGTGTCTCGATTCTTGAGACACACTCTCAAAATTCACAACCTTCCAAATACGCGCCTGTCAAAGTAAGGAACGTGTAATCATCACTGTAATGGTTTGTTGAAATGATACAAAGTCATGTAGACGCAGCGTCAGTGGTTGCTAATATCTCCACATGTAAGTGATTCAGTCGACACGAAACTAAAATGACTGGCTGGAAAATCCAACATGAATGAGTCGATGTATTTCCTATTGAAAGTGGGGATCCATCGGTCATGTTAGTTTTCAGGGGTGTGCAACCTTACTTATAACTGGTGAAAGGCGGTATCTAAAATTGAAAGCCTTCCCTCAGGTCGGGAAATTTTTGTTGCCCCAAAGATGGAAGCCACTTTGGCTGCCACTCATCCTGGAAGATTTCTTTTTTTGGTCTATTAACTTGGTAAATCTTTGGAATCGTCTCTCATAAGCGCAGAGCCTCTTTAGGTTTGGTATGGTTTGGTGGGTTTTTGTGTATGTAACTCACTAAAGGTTAAACCTTTAAGTCCCGGGGGAGCTAAGTTTTGACGCCGGAAGAGGTATAGCATTTTGAAGCTGAAAATGGGAGCCCTCTTGGAAAGAAAGAGGGATTCCAAACTTGGAACTCATCATTTTGGGGGGAGGACATGCTATCTCTTGGTAGTTAGTATCTAGTTACAAGTTGGGTTATTATTATACGCAACCCCTGTAAGTTGGTTGCAAAAAGTCCTCTAAATGGCGTGACATCACCCAACTTACTTGGATTTGTTGAAGGTGATGTTTGCTTGGTAGCATCATTTGCCAGGGTATATTCTTCTTTTTCCAAGCATCAAACAAGCAAATTCAAGATACGAACTTCCGTTTTCGCCGCCAAGTATACTGAGGTGTCCATGGAAGTGACGGTAACTAGCTGGTAAGTTGGTTTAGAATCTATTTAGGTGACGTAAACAACCTACTGGTATAGGGCTAGTAATCAGGTTACTAAGTACCAGCAGGACATCTGAGTACCTTAGTCTCCAATTTCCCGCTTCCCAGGATTGGTATTGGAGACTGGTTGATCTCTGTGAAGAAGCAAGATGAAAAGCAGGACGCGAAACACCCCGCAGAGCTACAACTTTGTTTGATTCATAGGTGGGCCCCTACAAGTGGAGTTATAACCCCAGTTAACCATTTATAAGGCCATTTATAGAGGTTACAATGGTTACAGCTCCATTTCTAACTAGATGTTTTGGATTGGAACTTCGGATACTTCACATGGTTTGGATGTTTGTTTTTTCTGACCAACAAATGAGGTTAAGTGGCGCAGAGTTTAGAAAAATCTCAGGGAAGGCTTGTGCCCTACTCCGGTGATGGGAACAAACTGAGGCATTTAAAAGGGTAAAAGGGGGCATGAAATACGACCCATTTATGTGGAGATTATGATATAACAAAAGTAAGGATCCCTGTTAACCAACCATTATACAAGGGCATATGCGTCCAATTTGACGACCTAAGCACATATTAGACATATTTATGATGGCAGGCGGCAAAAAGCACCACCAAGATATATACATCCCTGAAAGTTATCATGGAACCCGAAAATTGGTGGTTGGGGTCGATGTTTTTTCCTTTTCCAAGATGCCTTTTGCAGGTTCGAAAGTCCTCCAGGTTGGGCTGAAATGTTTGGGGAAAATCCTCAAATCTATCAGCATTTTCCGGGCCCAAAGATGAGTGGGTGAGTGTTTTTTGTTCTGGCAAATTCCGTGAAGGTTGGGCTGATATGATTTTGACAAACCTTTGGCAGGTTCAACCACCATTTGTTGATATGTTGATTGTTGAACCAATGTGTTTGTTTGTTTGTTTGTTTGTTTGAAGAGTAACGGTTTAGAATCATCCGAATGGATCTTTTTCTTTAGTTTTCAAAAGGGGGTTCAACGACCACATGAACATGATCCCCAACCCGGGGTTGCTTTCAAGCCCCACCAGGAGCAAACTATTACATGGAGCCCGGCGAAAGCGCAGGAGTTTATTGAGAACCTGGACAGTGACCAGTGAAAGCCTTGGTTATGAATGCTGTCAATATAGGGCATTAAAGTTTCCTACCTATTTATATTCCGGGATTATTCCATGAGCCATCATAATACGGATCCCTATCAACCAATTAGTATTTGATATATTTGATGGAATGTCACGTCAGGGTTTTGGCAATATGTTCAACGACCAAACTACGGCCGTTTTCGGACCTGTGACAAATGGTGGATGTTAAAAAGAGGGGAAAGCTAAAGAACCCCCGAATCCTCAAAAGCGCAGGGTAGTAATATCTTTTTTGCCAAAAATCAGCCAAATCTTATGAGTTGTTGATGGCCTGTTTGTGATTTCCCTCACAAGAAAGGATTATGATTTCATCGTATCCCTTGTGGGGATGTTTTAGCATGTCAGTCAAAGGTTAGTAAGCAGGTTAAGCCAGAGAATATTTTTCATTTCTAGGCGCATCTCTCCATTCGTTGACCTGCTGGGACAATATTGTTAGTGTCATTTAACCTTGGAAATGAATGGAAATGACGGATCCCCGATGTTTTATATCTCAAGTCCCTTCTTTTTAATCAAGGAAAAATCACAGCTTTTACATACCTATAGGATCAATTGATATTTGGTTTATTGTTCATGCTAAATGTAGTTGAATATACCAGGCATGGATCCTATGGGATACGCACTTACCTTCCATACTTTCTTGTTTCCAAGTTCACTCCATGCTCTCCCGGAGAAACTGACAGTAACGCCTAAGATCAGATGCTTGCAAAGCAACTGTCGGTAGAGGGGTAACAAGTTGGCTTTGGATTTCACTTATTGCTACAGGCCAACCTTTTGCTATCTTGAAGAAGATTTTGGGTAATAGAGGTACAGGTCGTGAGATGCTATCCTTTTTTCTCCCAGAGGGGATATAGATTGCTATGATCTTCTAGGAGAGTCGTCGGTGATTCGTACTACTGGTGCCCCGAAAATCGTGGAAAATCGCGGATTGCCCAGGCCTTGAAATGTGGTCACTATTGGAAAATAGCAATGAACTGGGATGTCCATGGTACTTAGTAACTGGATTATTTCACCCCTATATAAGCAGGTTGCAAGTCCCCTAAATAGGAGATATAAACCAACTTACTACCTAGTTACTAACTTCCATGGACACGCCAGAAGAGAATGTTTTCCAAGTGAGCCACTGGACCAATGATTCCTTCTCGAAGGATTCAGATATTAATAGGGACACCTTCGATTCCAATCATTCGGGGCAAGAGATATCCCAAGCTTTGCTATACTGTCAAAAAATCATGGCCTGGAATCAAAATACATGGCAAAGAAAACCTCAAGTTTGATTGATTTCACATTAAAACAGCGAGTCACTCAGGAAAATGGATAGCCAGAAGATCAGGCTGGAATTGCGAGCTGCCAGGGCAAGACTTTAAGGGGTTATTGTTTGTGGGTCCAGCATCTGTTCGTGAGGGGGGCTTCACAAAAAATTGCACATATTTTGTTGACCAAAACAACCAAAAAGTCCAGTGAATAGGAAAGGAAGCGATGGAAAACAACACAAAATGTCCCGAACTGGTGGCGAAGTGTAAAGGAAATTGACGTTTTTTCAGGATTTTTTCATAAATTTTCGTGACATATTCTTCCCGAATCTAACACGGAACCTGAAAATCACCCCAAGATAGAAAAACCATAATTCTGAATCTAACCTCCATTTTTAAGGGTCTTTGGCTGTTAGTTTCCGGATGTTTTTCTCAGATATTTTTCTTTGTTCATTGTCAAAAAAGCTCGGGAGTGGCCCTCCCCCTAGTTGTAAATAAGATGTTGCACCCCAGTAAATCCCTACAAATCCAACTTGCCCCAGCAAAGCTCATAAAGATCTGAGCTGGATCACCTTCAAAACCTTGAAAACCTTACTGGGAAGTCCGTACTTAGGACCACTGGATAATTTCACCCCTAGGTTGAAATTCGTCCCCTAAATAGGTGAAATAAACCAACTTACGTTCACAATCCTGAATCGATCACGAACCCAGCCGGACATCCTACTGTTGATGGTTTCAGAAATTCGACTAACCAGATAATAATTATGTGAACAATGAAAAAACCCTGGTTGGTTAGATTATGTAGGGGATTATAATAACCCATTAGAAGGATCCCCATTAACCAACCAGTATAATGGAAAGTAGGAGGTTTTTTTTTGTTGCTCATGTGGGTTATCTACTTACTTAAAAAGGTTTATACATCCCAGGTGGTTTTCTTCGCCGGATTTCTGAACCATCAACCGTTGAAGGCCATTGAAGTTGACCTTCCGCAAGAAGGACGTCCGGGCGTTGCGTGAGATTTCCGGGGGACTGGAGGGCTTGCGGAAGGTCGAATTGTTTTAAGCCTCATCACGTATGTAAATACCATCACTGGGTGGTCATTTCAACTATTTTTTATGTTCACCCCGAAACTTGGGGAAGATTCCCATTTGGACTTTTTCAAAGGGGTTGAAACCGCCAACTAGATCAAAATGGCGGATTGTTCATGGCTATGTTGGTTTACCGGAGGATCCGACCTAGTCACTATGGTTCATGGACATCCTATAGGATGTCCTGGAAAGGAAGTTGGGGATGGGTGGGACACGGACATCACAGGGTTCTTGCACCCTTCGTGTCAGTGGGGTATACTGGGGTTATGATATTAATAATATAACGTTGATCCAAAATTCCACGGGGGAAATCCTTGAAAAACTTGATGGAAATGACTGCCGCAACTGCTGTTACAAACAGTTGGTTTCGTTGTGTTGGGTGATGCTTTGTTAGTTTCTGCCGCGAGATTTATCACCATGAAAGATCACTCTTCGGAAAATATGTGTGTTTACTTTTCTCCATACATCAAACCAGCAAAAAAAAAATCAATCGAGTCCAAGTGTTCCGTTCATCCCCCTACTCAAGCTTAAGCTGACTAAAAACTTTTTGGCGATTATAAATATTTAACATAGGAAAAGATTGACCAAGTTTCAAGCCGGCTGAAAAATTTCATGCCGGATCCGGATCGAGATGAAGATGATGAAGATGTTGTGGGTTAAGCAGTTATGCAAGAGAAATGTGTCAATTTGACTGGGCCTTTCTTTTGAGATAAGCGACCAAACTATTTCAGATTTACAACCCCCGAAAATGAATGCAAAAACGCCTCATGGAACGGGGACCATTCCAGAAAGAGCAGCCGGCTTACATTTTCCAAGCATATCAAGTGGGGAGAAGGTTCCCAGAGAAAAAATCCACCCTCAAAAACCTGAGCAAAGACCTCTCTAAGGTTGTTTCAACACACCTTTGGAACACACCCCAAGCAATCTTTACCAACAGGCTATATAGGGATTCCTTTCATAGTTGGCTATATAGGGAGGTGTGCGATATAGGGGTGTGTTGTAACTTTCTTGGAACCCCACTCTCCAAAATTCCATGCAAAGAAAGATGTGCAACAAAAACTTTGCAGCGCACGACAAGGCGCCCCTAGTGGTCAATGTCTTTTTTTCACCCGACATAAGCCCTACATTCATCACCCTAGTTAGATATCTACGTGGAAGTGTAACGTTTGGGATACATCCATGTATCCCCCGGTTCAACCGAACCCCAAAACTTTGCAGGACAAGATTGAGGTCCATGTGAGGATTATGAATGGCAAGTTGCTTGGAGGATGAAGATAGATGGGGAATCGAAATGATGGGTCTGGAAACAAAGGTTTAAAAAGGCCTTCTCAAGCGACAATGGGTGGCTAGAAACTCCTCAACAAGCCCTTATTTCTGGTCGGGGTAGGAGGGCCATGACAATAGATATACTTGGAACCTGATAGCCATGCATTTCTAAGATATTTATAAATGGTTGGATATCAATTGGATGACGAACCAAATCTTTACATCAGGAAATGGTTGTTTAACCATTTTCCATCCATTTTTAACTGGTTGGCTTTGGGGGTGCAGTGGAAGATATGTTCAAAAGATTCAGTAGCCTTTTGGGGGAAAGGGGGGCTGAAACCTTAAACATCAGCCATTTTGGGGGGAAGTTGCATAGATTTAAGATATTTAAGGCACTTACGGAACAAACTAGGGTCACTAAGATGGCATACAATCAGCTTCCCGAGGATTCTTTCCACCCGCCGTATGCCATCTTAGCTACCAGGTGCCATCTAGCGAGTCTGCCATCAATTTGATACTTCCTATACATGAGGTGTTTTCAACCTTTCTTTTTGGTGTTCTAGTCATGTGGGCATCACACAGCCTTGATGTGGCATTCACCTGGCGTAGTCGGAGTAGTGTTTTTTTTTGAAAGATGGCCACTTCTTGAGGGCTTCTGAAAAAAAACTATAAGCAATGATTTGGGATACAATCTCACTTCAATTATTTGTTGATTTTGTGCGTTTGGATAAACAGTGGTGGTTTACTTGGTTTTGCCTAAGGTGATATTTGTTGTCTACCATTGATCACACATTTGAACTGATCAAATTATAACGACCTCACACGACCTCACCCCAAACGGTGTTTTAGTAAAGGAAATCCTCCAATTTCAGGGAAATCTAGGTTGGTGAAATAGTATGATTTGGCCAGATTTGGAGATGTTGCATTTAATGTTCCAATGATCTTTCCCCATGAGGATGATCTGTCCTTGTTTTACCCAAAAAAAATCGACTCCTTCCCGGCGCATTGGGATTCCGTATGCCCCAAAGGTTTCCCTCCTTATTTCCAAACTGCGTCCAAATCACCCCTCTTTATGTAGATTGTTTACGTCCCCTAAAGGGTTGAAATACACTGGGATTATACCCAATGAATATCCACGTGAAATAAGGTGTATTAATGGGGTTGAATTATTTTTCGGGGCCCCTATCCCAAGGGGTTTGTTTTCCCAGCATTTTCCCTATGATTTTTGCCCTTGAAACATTGCAGCACTAACCCAGGCGGACACCCGTTTGTAACTACCGAGGCATTTCTTGGAATTGGCGGAGAGTAAAGATGAGATGCCTCCGAAGATCATGAAAGACCACTCTCAGGAATAGTTGGCCGTGTGCTACTGTGATACTGTTGCGGGTTGTTCCGCCTCCCAGGACGTGTTGGGATCCCCTAGTAGAAAATTAATAATCCAAGTGATACTGTTGATGGTTCACAAATCCTGCTAACCAGTTGAGTGATAGGCAGTTTATCTCATTATTCACAAGGTTTGATACATATTTGATGCATCCCAGGGGTGGTTAGCCGCAGGGGGACGTGGCATTGGGGGGAGTGGTCCTGTTTATATGGTTTGCCGGTTCAGGACAAGATGTGGCGTAAGCAGGGCATTTCTCCCGGTTGGCGTATCGTGGATATCAACGGCGTTGATACCAAAGAGATGACCGCTGTCGCCTGGCGCAGTCGGTCGGTCCAAAAGGCACCCCAGATTTATAGGCTAAAAATAGTAGGTAGCTGGGAACCTGGTTGGGTGGTTTGTGAACTTGAAGGGAATCATAGAAAACCCATGGTGGAATCGAATCTTTCGAAGAACGTTGGTAGTATTTTACAGTGTTTTTTTTCGGAATATCTATCCCCCAAACTGGTCGAAATAGATCCAATGTGACCTTTTTTGTTTAACCACAGAGTTTGTTGAATTTGTTGGCCTTTGTTGGCCTCTTTGATTCCCCTAATATTTCCCTTGAAAAAAGTGCATTGTTTGGGTTGGTAATATATCGATCCCCTAGTAGCAGTCAACACCAGAATCAATACCAATTTCTATGTCTAGCCATTTGGGTCAGAATTAGAAACAACAACGACAACGACAACAACAAGAAGGTACTAAGTCTAACCAGCAGAGTCATTTGGGTGTTTCCAAAAACAGTGGTACCCCAAAATGGATGGTTTATAATGGAAAACCCTATTTTTTAATGGATGATTTGGGGGTACCCCTATTCTTGGAAACATCCATATAGGTGGAAATAAAATTCACACTCCCCTCCAAAAACAAAAAAATCGGCGCCTTTGAAGGTTTCCCCGGAAACCTCCACCTCTACCGTGGGAACGCACCGGCGCCCGCGCCAACCTTTTCTCCCCAAGGTGATGCCACGTTTTAAGCAACTCATGCAACTTCGTCCTGCTATCTTTACTTGTCGACCTCATGGCCTTGCTTCACGGGGTGATTCTGATAGGTGGGGGGATGTGGTGCTGCAACGTTGGTGGGCCGAAGAACTTGTAACTTGTTTAACTAACATAGCGTTTCCTGGAAAATGGACCCTGGATGACTATTGAAACTGGGATATCCCATTCCTATGTTAGTACGCTTGGATTTGTTTTGTTGGTGATCTTATCTTTTATGACATGGTAACATGTTCAACAAGAGCACCCCTTTTAAAAGGGAAACATTTACTTCTAGGTGGTTGTTTCAAACATTTGTTATTTTTAGCCCTACTGCGGTAAATGGTCCGATTTGACTATATAATATTTTTCAACTGGGTTGAAACCACAAACTCGAAAATGTTGTGAAAGAATCACCATTTGGTTTTGCAAGTCATTGACACCTTTTCTGAAAACCTTCCGAAAAGCCATACGGACTTTTTACCCAAATGCTCCATGTGTAAAAGATTTTCCGACATGAAAACTTATAGAAATCAGCTACCCATGAAAGTAAATATACCAGTCCCATGGATCCCTCATGGGTTTCAACCCTGCCAAAAACCCTCCCAAAACCATATTTCTTAGAGAGAGAGAGAGAGAGAGCCCTAGCACCGGCCAAAGCAAAGATAGGAGCCCTTCCACTAAATTTCAGCCATTCATCTATTGGGTTCCATGGGTGTAGAGCTGGAAGTGATCAAGAAACTCGTGTGTTAAGTTGGTTTAGAACTCACCAACCTATTTAGGGGACGACTTACTTCCAACCTCTAGGGGGGGTTTTGAACGGACATCCCAGTTAGGATAAACCTAAGTACCAGCAGGACATCCCTAGTCCCACGTCCCCATTGGGATCGAATGCCGGTTTCAGGGCGCTCCAAGAAGGAAAACCTGTGATGCTCAGTGGTGTGAGTACCAAAGTCTACAAGGTGCCAATGTGTTATTTTTTGTTTTTCGCCTGGTCCGTTGGAGGAGTACCTGGAGGATCATCCCAGGCCTTGTGGTGAATTTGCCCAATAACCATGGTTAGTTCCGTTTTCGTCCCCTAAGGATCGGGTTGTGGGACCCCTTCCAAATGGCCTGTTCATGGCTTGCAAATCGGGGTTTGTTACTAATGTTACTAACCACTTACTAACTGCGATTGCGATGATCCTCCAAGTGTTCACTGCCAATTGTTCCCCCAACAAATCTAGGGTACTTAAACTTCACTGCGCTGTGCAAATGAGCAGCCTGGATTTTCCCAAATTTCCCTAGTAAATGACAAGCAGTTGAGCAATAAGGTTGGGATTTAGCAGCAAGCATTTCAAATTTGAGGTTCTGTACCTCAGGGGATGCAGGTGCAGGTATTGTCATCAAGCCATATCCATACAGCAGTCATATATAACTTGGTGGCGAAGCTGGGATAGTGATCCTAAGGATCGTCACTAAGTTGGGTCATACCTAACCCTAGGGGACGAATTTCAACCAACTTACATGGCTCAATCAACTACTTACGATCACTACCATTTTTGCCACCAAGTAGGCGGGTAAACCTATGGTTCATAGCTGGATAAACTACCTACCCTCTAGTAAACTATCATATAGCCATGAAAAATCACCATCTTTTCTGGCAAGTACCATCAAAATTGTTGACGTTCCATTGCTAAGTTAGTTTACCGGAGTGTACAACAAGTAGTGGTTTGAAAGAATTTGTCATCTTTGCTCCCTTTAAAAAAATGGACGAATGGTCCAATTTGACGAGCATATGTTTTTCAAATTGGGTGGGAAGAACCACGAACTTGGTGTTTGCTAGTGGTGCGTTTGGAAAAGAATCGGTTGGTCATGTTTAAATTCAAAATTGATATTTGGTTATTTCTCTGGTTGCCTTGAATTTGTGTGAATCGGAATATGTTTTAATTTTTTTCAAATCATGTAAAGAGCAGAAAATCCAAGGCTTTTTTGTATGTAGACCTTGGGTTACCCCCCTTTCCAGTAATAGTGACCACCAGAGTGAAGTGAAGAGGGCGTGGGGATTCCAACCTTAACGTTCATTTGCCAACTTGGAGAATCATGCCACTTAGTAAGTGGTCAGGATCACCCCCATTTATAAGCCATGGAATGGCCACTTGGAAGGGGTCCCAAAACCCTACCACATTCTAACTGGGATGATCCTCCAACTACTAAGAATCAGAACAACCCAAAGGATACTGCAGCTTGCACCTGCCTTGGAACAGTTACTTTCGGCTCCCCAAAAAGGAAAAAGTAGTCGTCAAAAGTATCGTTTCTGTTGTATGTAAACATCAAAATGATTGGTACCAGGGTGACTGTGGAAGTGATCGTAACTATAGTTAGTAAGTTGATTTATTTCACCTGTTTAGGGGACGTAAACAACCTACTTAATGGGGGTTAGGACATCCATTAATCGAAGTACCAGCAGGACATCCCAATAGGTGGTGGTTGTTGAAAGATCTGAGCCGTGAAAAAAGGGCCCCTGGTTGTATAGTGTATACAGGGGATTATACTACCCCGTTAAATGGGGGTTATGATAAACCATTCTAAGGATCCCTTTAAACCAATCAGTATAATGGAAAGTAAGAAGGTTTTTTCGCGGCTCATTTCTTTTTTGAATTGTTTACCCCCAAAACTTCGGGAAATGATCCAATTTGACTAGATTTTCACTAGAAACCACCAACTTTTACCAAGGTTTGCCATGTCAATTGAACCTGGATTTTGTTGGTTTATGTAAGGAATGAAAATACTACCCAATTACATAGGGACTGTCTCACAAGCCATGAAATGAGGATTCCATCGTGAAACAAAACAGATTATATATTATATGTGTATAAATAAATTATAAATATATATATATATATTTACATACATATATATATATATATTTACATATGTACATACATACATATATATATATATGTACACATATATATATATACGAAAGGTTTTTGCGTCAGGCTTTTGCGTTTTTTAGCGATTTTAGCGTCAGATTTTAGCGATAGAGGTTTCAGTGTGAGTTGTTGCATGTTTGGACAGGTTTTGGCGCTTTTAGCGTCTTTTTGCAGGTTTTTGCGTTGGGTGTCCTTTTAGCGTCCTGGCAGGTTCTAGGCAGTGTTTGGTCTAAACCGTTGATTCAAAAATGTCATTTCTAAAGGGTCGGCGCCAATTTCGACTTGGTGGCTTTGGCAGCTTTTGGCTCCTGTGGGCGAACAGAACAGAAAACGCCCCTAGGCTGTCTCATAGTGAATACGTTGGCCCACGGACAAACCCACCTTAGGAGAAAAACTTCTGCTGAAGACGGATGTTGGGTGTCTAGGGTATTACAAGACTACGGATTACAGACTGAACATCATGGAGGCTTCAATTGGATATCTGATGTCACCACAGTATCTGTGGCCAACAAGTGCTAGAATTTAAACCAATGGTTCCAAAATAGATTCAAAACATAATTAGCAATGAAACTTTCAATGTATGGCAAAAGATGCTCAAATGCAGAGAAAAAAAAAGGTTTCAAACTCGTGGGAAAATAGTTAGAAAATTGGTAAAGGAATAGTCAAAAAAAGTCTAGAAATTACCTATGTTCAACCTTTTTAACAACCTTTTTTTCACTACTTCTGACCGTTCCCTTGACTTGGAGCAGATCGATATATGGAACGGGTCATACCTGCCATGACCAGACATTTGAGCACTGCACGTGGTTGGTTGATTCGCAGTGCAGCTTCTTGGGGCTGCGCGAAATCAGCACTTTGGGCTTCACACCCTTGTAAACAAGCAAACGAAAACCCAAGAGATCCAATGATCAGTCTTGAAGTCTATTTGTCCTCACTTTGTCTAAGAATTTGTGGAAGTGCGAATGCTGGAATGCTTTTTGAAAGCTTTGTGGACAGTGGTCAATATATTTAGTGATCCAAGCAGAGAAATCCTTTTGGAATCAACAGACTTTAGTCATGAGGTATCAGCAGATGAAGCAAAAACGCAAGGTTTGGCACAAGAAGGTGCCAACGGTTTGGAAAACCACGGGAATTCTAAAACATGCGTTACATTGGCGGGAGCCAATGATTCAGTTTAGCTAGCACATAGTAGGCTGATTTTTTGCAGTGGCCCAGGTGAGATTGTCAGAAAGCAACTTGAGAGAAAATTGAAGTGTGATTTTTTGATATCATCGCATTTGTCTTAATCTATCCTTTGCCCTTTGACCTGACTTCCCCGGACCTAACGTCTTTTTGTCCATGTTCCGCAGGGAGAACAAGCGACGGAGGTGAAGGTGATGCGCAAGGTTTGGCGCAAGAAGGTGCCAACGGTTTGGAAGACCATGGAAATTCTAAAACATGCGTTACGCAGGTGGCAGCCAATGATTCAGTTTAGCTAGCATATAGTCGAAGGAAGTTTAGAAGCCTAACTCCCGACAGTGTGAGTATGCTTCTCAAGGGCGCCAGCATTGACCAGGAGGCTGCAGAAGTTCATCAGCCGAAGTTGATGTTCGGAAGTTCACCATGTGGCATTCTGCGGTGTAAACTAAGACCATAAGAACGACGATCGCAGAGAAGGAGTGCGAGGACTTGTTCGCGAAGGCACTGGGCGCTTGGCTTGCAGAGGGCACAAGCTGCAGTGGTGTGTGTGTGTGTGGGTAAAGTGTGCTTCGAGACCCGGCATTCACCACAACCTTCAGATCTAGCTGGGCCGAAACTGATGTTCTGGAGGCGAAAGCAGGCCGGAAATGGGGAGAGAAACGCATGATCCATTGAAAGTTCTCATACGATCAGATGCCCGGACTGACAAAAAAAGAAAGCGGGCGCCAAGAGAAGGCGACGACAGCACACAAAACAAAGGACCAACAAGGCGAGAACTTCACCGACACCGCGCACCACACGACGAAGGAAGCCAACACACAGAACAAACAGCGCCACACGGAAGCCACACACCACAAGAAAGCCGAGTCCCTAATATAGGGTTCGTTTTGGGGGCCTGTCGGGGGCTCAGCTTGCGAGATGCCTCGTCGCGGCATCAGGCCCTGGAGAAACACTTTTATAACGAGTTTGGGCCAGAGCACCATGCACTGCGCCCCTTGAAAGCCACTTGCATCCGCGCCTTGATTTCAGTGGTTTGCACTGAACATCCAAAATGCTTCCAAATCTGACAATGCTCTTTTTTTGATGCCCGCACTGGCAGGGGCAGACTCGAACACTCGATTTTGGATTTGGATTTGGGATTTGGAAATTTTGTTTTTTAGGATTTTTTTGGACAGGGGAGTTTGGAAATTTTAGATTGTGGAATTTGAGATTTTGGATTTTTTTGTGAGTTTTTTGTGTTGTTTTATGTTTTCATGATTTGTTTTTTATGTGTCTAATTTTGTTCCTTTGATTTTTTGATTTATTTTTGTATATTATATCAAGATTTTTCAAGCTATTGGACATTGATAAACCCATGTTTTTCTTATCACATATTTTCACTACAAAATCAGGACCCCACTATAAAATCGGAACCCCGCTACAAAATCAGGATCTTGAGCCATTTTTTAAGTCTCAACAACAAGGCCAAAAATCAACAAATTGAGCCTCTACAAAATGGTCTGTCTTCACTCAAGCTCAAAAGTTCATCAATTTTACATTGTTGTTTTCCAACCAAGTTCCTGATTTCGTAGAGCAGTTTAGGGCACCTGGCTGGTGGAGATGGGGCCCTTTCAGATGGCTTGTGGTTTGAAAAAAAGGGTTGGCCACCCCATTTTGTAGAGAGCTGGCTCGTAGTGAAATCTGCTGGAACTTGATTCTGTAGAGAGGTTTTGGGNAGAGCTGGCTCGTAGTGAAGTCTGCTGGAACTTGATTCTGTAGAGAGGTTTTGGGGGGGGGAGGCTGGGAGACAAGGTTTGTAACTACAAAATCAGGGGTCCAACCCTTTCAGGGTAATTCCTAGGCGGAGCGGAAACATGTTTAAAACACTTGGGGCCACTCTGGTAGGCTCAAATGTTTTTCTTCTAATCTTGCAGTGCCCTAAAATCAAAAAAAAATACTGTTGATGGAAGAAATTCGGTTAACCACCTGTGGTGTATAAAGTCTTGTAACTAATGGAAATTACTTCCCATATCAACTGGCGCAGGAGTTCTGAACCATTTCCAATCTCACAAATGGATAAACAATCACCGCCGTGGCAATTCTTTGTGACCTTTTTGGGCTGATTAAGCGACCCTTGCAAAGGTTCTTGGTGACCTCCAACCAGGGGATAAAAAAGTCACGAATTGAATCACCTGGAAGAGACTTTTTCGGAAGGAACACGAGCACAAGTTGCGGCACAAAGATTCTTGGCATTTGTTGAACCAGTCCAAAAAGACTGTGGTGCAAAAAGACTGACTCATTCGTTTATAATGGCAACCCGGGAATTCAATGTCAATCGAGCAGTGTTCAAAACACGAGGTATTTGCTGACGGCAATCTTGACAATGGGTTTATGTAGACCCGTAATATTAGGATGCTGACCATCCCCAAATATATGGAAATTAGATGTGTTTGTTTGTTTTGTCCGTGTTTTTTTTACAAATTCTACTACAGGATTCATCCCCATGAAAAACCACGATTTGGGGTTTGGGGAATATATGTTTGTATCTATTGCAACCACCAAAACAAGCAAATCAAAGTAATGTTGATCAGGATGAATATCAACTATACCCAGATGCCTGCAGACGTTGTCTAATTTGCGCAGTGAAACCGCTCCTGCAAACAAAAAACAATGGAACCCCCCCTTTTGCAATAGGAAATGCATCCGCACATCTTGGATTTTCTATTACCATGTTGGATTGCCGGGAAGGGCAACCAAAACAAACAATTGATTTTTTTGGGTCACTGTAGGGCCATAAAGCGAATGTATCAAAAACTACACTTACATATTTGAATTTCGAGATGATGATGATGATGATGATGATGATGATGATGATGATGATGATGATAGGTCACCGGTCCCTGAAATAAAAAACAGTTGTGGCGTTTTTGCTGAATCATGCCAAAGTTGCCTGCCTTCAAAAAAAATAGGGGGCGATAAATGTCCGGTTTGCTCGGCTCAAAGTCATTAAGTCATGTTTCCCATAATTTTTTTTTGGAGCGGCCTTAAAACTGGATGGACCCAATTTTTTAAGCAAAAAGTTTCACACTTGGTAGACCATGTTTCCGACGGAATTTTGACTTGTCATGCAGGGTTTTTTTGCTGCCCAAGAACCATAGAAGCAATCAATTCATCTTCATTCAGCTAAAAGTCAGTTGCATTTTGAAAAAAAATGCCAACCTTGTCATATACATCCAAAAAGTTTTGTTTCTAGACAGCTTGCTGCTGTCCTTTTTGGGGTTTTGGTAACATTTCAGGGGTTTAACTTGTTGTTAAACTTCAGGGGGTGGTAGATTTGCCCAAAACCAGTCAAGTGTTTCAGGAACTATCCATACTACGTGGTGGTTTCAAATATTTTTCATGTTCACCCCTATTTGGGGAAGATTTCCAATTTGACGATCATATTTTTCAGATGGGTGGTCCAACCACCAACCAGCGTAGATTTGCCTAGATTTTTGAAACTCCATCCAAAAATTCCAATAGTAGTTTTCCAACAGGAATGTGCATAGAAAAACCGAAATTTTAGGGACTCACAAAAGCAAGACCCCTAAATTTCCAATATGGGAAGTATATGGGAAGCTGAAACGGACCCCCCCTTATTAAGGTCCTATGATCCGGGCTTATTAGGGGTTTTTAAAGGTTGGTTTCCTTTAATAAGGCCGGCTATGAAACCCTTCTTTCTGAGGGAGGTACGTTAAGGGGGGGGTTGGTTGACCAGCCATGATGTTTTTTTTCGGAATTATAGGAAAATGTTGTCCTTTGAGCTTTTCCAAATGTTGTTTGTTGCGAATTCATGGATGGTGATATGACGATACAACATCTTGGACGTGCTTAGTTGATGATTTTTTTATGGATGAAAATCCCATGGGATGCAAATCCACCATGAAAAAACTCACCATTTTAAGGGAGACTATTTTGGGATCACAAAACTCAGCTCCCAAAAACTGCCCGAACAATTTGGGTGGGGCGTTGGTGAAGTTTCTTGAAGTTCAGTGGTTCAGATACTTTGTTGAAATCATGAAACAGAGTGGGATGACCCCCTGTGGACCAGTTATGGTTTGTGACAGTGTAAAAGACACGTGAGCAATGAAAAAAAAGAAAAAAAGATCCCTGGTTCTTAGGGTATATAGGGGATGAAATCCTACCCAGCTAAGCGGTGATTTTAATAAACCATTACAAGTATTTTTTCCACAACCAGGGTTTAATGGAAACTAAGCGCGGTTTTTTTGTGTGCCTCACTTAGTGACTTCGCCATGCACCTCGTTTTTGGTGTGGTTGCCATGCCTATGAGTTCAACGCACCCAACCTTTGGCAGATGTTGGGATGATGAAAAGTGGCGGTTGTTTCCCGAAGATTTTGGGGCTATCGTGTTGACCCTGGAAATTTGAGGGAAATGATCCAATTTGACGACTTGCACATGTTTTTCATGTTTGGGGTGGAGAAGAAAAACAGCAACTCCTGATTCTGTTTCCAAAAGAAAGAACCTTTGAGCTCATCTCCCACCATTTCGGTGATGTGCAACTTTTTCTCAGGATGGCCCACTGGCCTTTCTCCGTGTTCCACGTCCCAGTGCTGTGTGCCACGGTTGAACTTGGGGAATTCACCGGCCCACCCCCCGTGACCCGATGGCCTGTGGATTGTGTGGCCTTCTTAGGGAAATGATGATGGGCTTTTTCCCTTAAGGCTGGCTAACTTCTTGGGTCTTGGGGTACTTGGAGGATCATCCTATTTAGTAAGTGGTTAGTTAAAGGAGTTACAAGCCATTTATAGCTAGATCGACCCTACTTAAAGGGACGTATTGACTATGGTTATTAACCACTCAGCCATTTGGGAGGCTGCAATAAAAGTTCAAACTATTGTTCCTACCAAATATTCGGAAACCCTAAAGGTTTAGGCAGGTTGGCCATTCTCGAAATAAGTACTTGGTGGCTCATCATAGTTAGTCACTATAATTATATATATAAGTTGGCTTATTTCACCCTGCAAATGCGACGAAGTTCAACCCAACTCACCGGGGTGAATTTTGACTTTTAAACAAACTTGTACAAAAAAGGTGGCCAAGTTGGACTGACCCAACGATCTCATGGTGCTGAGGTTACCAGATGTGGTGAACACTCAACATCTCAATTGTCGCACAGCACGAGCTGCCACTTTAGATGTGCAGGTGAAACCAAGTCAACGTTCAACGGTTTTTTGTGTGTTGTTTTGGTATGTTTTGGTTGGTTTATGTAAATGGGGCCCCTGGAAGTCCAACTGGGCAATGAAAAAAGGGCCCCTGGTTGTTTAGGGTATTTTGAGGGGATGAAATCCTGCCCAGTTATGTGGGGATTATAATAAACCAGTATAAGTATGCCTACTAAACAACCAGTACCAGTAGTACCCGGACAAGCCGGGGGCGGAAGTTTCCAAAAGGAAAAGAACTATATAACACAGAAAGAATTTGCCTATAGAATGTGCGCAAGGCGACCGACCAGCGCGATGCCCAAATCATTTCTTTGCTGTGAACCAGCCTTCTGCCGTTCCATGGTGGTGATGTTTTGTGCTTTGAAGTGAAGTGTTTTGATGTCTTGACGTCTGTTGCGGGGTCAGGTCATGTGATGGTCACGTCATTTGATGCGATGTGATGGCTTGTGTTGTGTCATGTCACGTGATGCAATGCGATGTCATGGTGATTAGCTGTACTACTCCAGAACTACTCTGTGCTACAAAATACTAATACAAATACTACGCTGTACTACAAAGTACTACTCCAGTACTACCCTGTACTACAAAGTACTAATCAAGTACTACTCGGTACTACTCCAGTACTACCTTGTACTACAANGTCTTGACGTCTGTTGCGGGGTCAGGTCATGTGATGGTCACGTCATTTGATGCGATGTGATGGCTTGTGTTGTGTCATGTCACGTGATGCAAAGCGATGTCATGGTGATGAGCTGTACTACTCCAGTACGCCGTACTACAAAGTACTACTCCAATACTACTCCGTACTACAAATACTGCTCTGTACTACAAGGTACTATTCCAATACTACCCTGAAGTACAAAGTTCTTACTATTCCAGTACTACTTTGTACCACTAAGATCTACCCCTCCAATACTACTCCGTACTACAAATACTAACTTGTTCTACAAAGTACTACTCCAGCACTAACTTGTACTACAAAGTACTACTCCAGTACTAACTTGTACTACAAAGTACTACTCCAGTACTACCCTGTAATACAAAGTACTACTCCAGTACTACAAAGTATTTCATGATTGATCCGCATCACATATGAAACGTCATTTACAATGCGCGGGGCAACAAGCATCACCCTCCAACCTGACCAAATACTGCGCCTACCACGCAAAATGAATCTCATGATTGATCCGCATCACATATGCAACGTCATTTACAATGCGCGGAGCAACAGGCAACACCCTCCAACCTCACCAAATACTGCGCCTGCCACGCATAATGAATGTCATGATTGAGCCACATCACAGATGAAACGTCATTTACAATGCGCGGAGCAACAGGCA
>DF239349.1:229240-270814 GCA_000507305.1 Breviolum minutum Mf 1.05b.01
ACTACTGGGACTACTACTACTAGGACTACTACTACTAGGACTACTACTGCTAGGACTACTACTACTAGGACTACTACTACTGGGACTACTACTACTGGGACTGCTACTACTAGGACTACTACTGCTACGACTACTACTGCTAGGACTACTATTCCTGTCAGGCTACCCAAAAGTTCGTATATCGGAAGTTTGCCACTAAACTTCCTTTGACAATGGAAAGTAAGAGGGTTTTTTTCGTGGCTTAACTGGCCAACATTTTTTATAGGTTGGTTGAGAGGAGTTTCACCATATTTTTACAGCGAGTTTCTCATCATCCAAAAGGAATCTCACCTGTTTTTTTTGGTTGGTTCAAAAGGGTAGGAAGTTGGAATCAGAGTTGTTTTGATGCCTCACTAGGTGGTAGTTTGAACTGAAACATTTGAATATGTTCACCTTACCTTGGGAGATGATCCAATTTGACGAGCATGTTTTTTAAATGGGTTGTATCTATGATACAATCAACCCGAGTAAACCCTGTCATCACACCAGTTCGATGTGTGGTACTGTTGATGGAAGAATGGAAGAAATCCTGCACCAGTTGAGAGCTAGTTTATCCCATTATTCATAGGGTGTTATACATCCCAGGTGGTGCAGGATTTCAGCCATCAACAGTAGTGCAACGTTTGGGATAAATCTACTTCATTGCAACATTTGGGTGGGCCGATTATTGAAGCATAGGTGTTGATGGTTCAGATGTTTTGATTCCACAAAATAACAGTTGGTTTTTTTGTTGATCCCTTTATCCCCCACTATTTTTCTCCCATAATCAGGATTCCGCCGAAAGTGGCACCTATTTTCCACCTCCATGATTTTGGAGGAAGGGTATTTATCCATCCAAAACCAAAACGGTGATGTTAGGGAATGAACGCCGGAAATTTTTGAAGCATCCAGAGGGAAGATGTTTTTTTTGCGAACAAATGTCTTCGAGAGTTGCTGAATTCCAAGAAGGAGAGGAGGATTTTGAATTACATGGGTGGGTGGTTTTAGTTAACCTTAGTATAATTTTGGTTCTACCCCTGGGCCTGTAAAAGTCAAACCTTAGTACAAACTGTTAATTTCTAAATATATACCATGTGTTTCCTTGCAAGTGTTGATAAGCAATGACTAGGTGGTGGTTTCAAATATTTTTAATTTTCACCAATACTTGGGAATGATTCCCATTTTGACCAATATTTTTCAAAGGGATTGAAACCACCAACTAGATGATTATTCTCATTTGGGTCGGAGAAAGTACCATAAAAGTACCTCTATTTAGGTGGATTTGAAGATTTGTGTCATGATGAAAGGGGGGAAATGATCCAAACGTGACAAAAATGTATCACATTTTTCTATCTAAAAGGGAGTCCCAACCGAGGTAGCAAAGAAAAGCACACACAACTCGTGCCTACTAAAACGTTGATTTTTCTGAAGCAACAGCCCAACTGAGCTAAAAACGTCGGAGGTTTTTGGGGTTGTGGGTTCCTTGAAATCGCTTCTTCCCAGTGGATTTTTTTTTCGCAGAAAAATCTGTAGCTTCCAACCGATCAATGCCAGGGCATTGCACGCTTCATCGCTGGAGGTGTCCATTTTTGGATCCAAAATCTGTGGAGGATTTTTTATGTTGCCTGGGTTGGGTTCATCACCCACTCAGGATGCCGGTCATCACCAAGATTAGTATATACATGTGTAGTGACCAGGAATCCCCAAAGACTTTCATTTGCAACTGTTACTGGGTGGGGGGTAGGTCCAATATATGGCGCTCAAATGGTGGTGGGTTTACAGTTTACCTTCCCCCCCAAAAAAAATGGTGAATCTTCGCGCAACATTGGACTGGAAAATGATGCAATTTGATTTGCCCATGTATTTTTGTTCAAAAGAGTTGCAAGAAAAATTGCCAACTAGATGGGTGTTTACATTGAAGATGGCAACTGGTAGATGGACATAACAGTTGTCTATCATTTGGGAAAGTTATCAAACAGCCAGCAAATTGCATATTCAAAGCCATAATTTTCGTATGGTTTATCACCTCTTCGCTGAAATATCCTCAAATAATACCAAACCTTGAAATGTACCATTGACCCAAAACAAATGTATCTGACTTCACCAAAAACTTTTTGAGTACCAAAAATCCAACACAAAAATCCGTGCCTTTTTGACGCTAAAGTGAGAGTCCCTTCCTCCAAAAACTGCCAAAATTGGTGCTTGTGAAGATTCCTACGGCCACGGGATTGATATTGACCGACCTACCTGGTTGGGCAGATTTTTGTTTCTGGTACTGCGTGGCGACGACCTGGTCGTTCGCCAATCCCAAGTGTCGAGACATTGCTACTCTTCGGTTGGTCTCCTAGTTGAGCTGCGAAGTCCCGATTGCCATACAGAAAGTGCTCGATCAACTTATGATCCTCTTTGGCAGGGTCGATCCGGCCCCAGCTGATCAAGTGTTCGCCATTGGCTATCAGCACCTGCAGGTGGCAGCAGCTTTTTGTTCCACACCCAGAACCAACTAAAATCCTTTGTATCTTGCAGATCTTCGCCTCGTGTGGTTCTCCCAATTGGATTGTTTATGGGATGCACTTATATTGCTAGGGTCGAAAAACTCCCTGTGGTGATGGTCATGAAGCCCAAATAGTCGGGGTTTATATACAGTTCCCTACTGAAGGATCGAAGAGTTATCTTTAAGCCACCACCTAGTATATACCCCAAAGCCAACCAGTTTAAAATGGATGTTTCAGGTCATCCACGACCTTTTCCTAAGTAAAGATGTGCAATTTATAAATGGATGGTCATCAGGTTTCCGGGCAGTTCTCTGGCTTCAGAATGACTTTCTCGCAATTTGTGCCTTTGGTCACCCATGGGTTTTTATTAAGAGAAATCCTTCCAAAGACGTCCCTAAAATTCAGATTTGGAAAGTCTTGTCATCTTTTCCCCCGCCCAAAAAAAATGCGGGAAAAGATTTTCAAATCCCTTGCCAACAAAATCTCACCCACAAAAGGTAGCTGATGAAGGGAAATCCCCATTCTGTCAGGGAAATCCATGTTAGTGAAATATTGCAATTTGGCCAGATAACATTTCCAACAAGAATCAGCCAAATCGTTGATCGAATTTGTGTTAGCAGGTGAAGAGGAAGATGACAAAGCTCGACCGTCAATCCAAGGATGAGTCTTGGTTGAATCTGTTGCACACTACAACAGGTCGTTTGAGGGCCGAATCTTCTCCAAAATGCCTTGTGTGTTTTTTTGGAATTGAAACTTGATACAGTTTAATAGCGAGGTGTCTCCCGATTTTTTCGAGGTATTTTGCATTCTTTGGACACCAGGTAGCGAACCCCCCAAAAGAATCACCGAAAATCTCTTTGTCTAAATACCCGGCGATTCCTGCGCGCGTTTTCCGTGAGGTTTGGAGGATAACATGGAACCGGCAGTGTTTCGAAACGTGCCTTTGTTCAGCTCCTTGGGCTTTATGCAGAAAAATGGTCGAGAAGAAAAAAACAAGCGATATGGAAGTCAAAAGAGTATATACAAGGTGGGCCCCCACTAGTTATCAATGGAGTTATAACCCCTCGAAGTAGGGTTATAACCCCGGTTACCCATATATATAAGGCCATTTAAAGGGTTATAACTCCATTTGTAACTTTTAGGTACTCCTTGGGGGGATTAAAGAGTATATACCCTCCCGGCAAATTAACATGCTGTTTCAAGATATTTGTTGATCCTTCAATAGGGCATCCTTATCATGAGTACATATAAACCCGTATAGTGGGTTTAATGAACATCACTACAGGGAGTTTACTGGGGGGGATCATTCGAGTCAGCAACTATGGTAAGTAAGTCCCCAAGACCTGGGGTTGTTCCCCTTCCAAATGGCTGGCTTTGGTTTTGTTGGTAATGTTTGATCTTTTTGTATCCCATTGTATGCTGGCTGGCGCGTGCGATTTGGAGCGATTGGGGTATATAAAAGCCTCTTCATAACAGGGAGCGATTTGGATGTGGGGGTATCAACCGCGAGGCACGAATCATCAAGAAAAGGTGGTTTTCTCAAATTACACAGAATACTTGACATTTGGGTCATTCAAAGGCACCCATTTTGAGAGGATGAAACTTCAAGCAAATCTATGGTAATTTTGTGGGATGTTTTTCTTTGTGCATTGTTTGGGTTGGTAATACAATGACCCCTGATCTACACTCTGGTAAACTAACATAGCAATGACAATGGACCCCCGGATTGAAGATGTATTTTCCCTATTGAACATGGGGATATTTCGGCCAGCTATGTTAGTTTACCAGAAGGTACCCCTTGATCTCCTGGTGCAATGGAAGCATTACTGGGTGACTTCAAGGTCTCAATCATGTCTTTCATGTCCATCCTTCTGAGGAAAAAATTAATGCAAGGAGGTTTCTTGGATGTCTTTTGTTCAGGTGATTTTTTGGGAATATGTTCGGAACCTCTCTTTAGAAAACAAGCAACAAAATCATCATCATCATCATCATCATCATCATCATCATCATCATCACCACCACCAACCTTTCTTCCCTCACCCCCTTTTTTGTTGGAGCAAAGCTCCACTCTGGGTTGCCTAGCGCTTCACCATTTCAACACCACCCCTACCAGCGTTTTCCTCAGGTGGTTCTCGACAAGTGGGTCAAGTGAAGGCCAAGTTCAAGGCACCAAAATCGGTTCCGACAGTCGAATCGAATCTCACGAAACACCCAAGCAGGCGACGGCTACTCCCTGTTTCAGGGTCCACGTCCCCAAAACGAACGACCCGCTTTTTTTTTCTCCAACAAAAACAGCAAGCAACAAAAACCCAACCAACGAAAAGAAAAAGAAAGAAACGAAAAAGAGACCGAAAGAAACCCTGGAGCAGGTGATTTCACCTCCCAACAAGAAGTGGATGTCGGGTAAGGATGTGCCTTGGGAGCAGTGACCAGTTGACTCCGGTTGTTTTGCTGTTTTTTTTGAAGGGATAAAATTCTACCCACATATTATATTGGGAGTATGTCATAAGCCATTTTTTTAAGGAACCCGTCATGAACCATGCAGTATTTCATGGAATTGTCATGGTTTCGGGTTTTGTTGCTGTTGCTCAGATGTGGTTTCCACTGGAACCGTTTGGACACTGGAGGGATGGTTTTTTGCAGTGTTCAGGTTGTCTTAGAGTTTTCTAGTTGGTGGTTTTTGAGACATTTTTTGTTATGAATTCCCCCGAAGAATAACCCCCTTGAGAATTGACCAAGGACCATTTTAAAAGGAAATTGCATGTTCCCACCAATTTTGGGGATATGCTAGTTTTCGGAGGTGTAGGAAGACAAACCCACTTCGACGACTTGCGCAGATTTGGTCAAAGTTGGTGGCAAAAAAAACTCAATAACGAGACGCTAGTCTTGGATATGTTTACACCCTGGAACATTTGACGAAGGGATACTAAAGGTTCGTTTTGGCAATTTTCAAACTGCTTTCCGCAACCTGCTTTAATCCCACAACAGGGCGCTAATTCAGGTGAAGGACATTCAAAAAAGATACAGGTACACCCCCCGAATGCTAACATGGCAATGGAAAATCACCATGTTCAATAGGAAACGCATCTTCAATAGGCCTTATTGAGGGCTTATTGACCATTGGTTTCCCTTAATAAGGCCTTATTAAACCCTTGTTTCGTTAGGGGGGGCAGGTTGACCAGCCATGAGTTTATGGATACAGGTAAATGGTCCAGAAAATGTGAAACAAGAAAAAGTCACAAACGCAGCATGTGATGAAACTGCAAAAAGGGAGTCACAATCCATGTGCCTATGGGTGTTTTTTTTAAGGGGGGTGCATTCATCGCAAGCCCTTGGAACTGAGATCAAAGATATCTATAGTACTATAGTGTTTCAATGTGATGATTGGTATTCCAAGTGTGAAAAAGCTTATTGGTAGGGCAACCTACGTCCAACCAAGCGCCAAAAATTATATGGAGTTCCATGGATTCGTTTTTCGGCAATCATCCCGAGGTGAATGTCGAAGACAAGGTGGGGAGTTGATGGAGGGGGCCATGCCATTCGTGGTCAAGTCTTGAACACTGGAAAAACATCCGCTGCTTTTTTCTTGGGGTTAGGGAATGGAAATGGTTCTCAGTTTTTTGTGGGGATTTGTGGGCCCGTCAGCCATTCAACTTCCCAGAAACTGAACCAACCAGGATCCCATGTGATGTTGAGATATTTTTTATTCGAAAATCCTTACAAGGTTTCTATGGGATGTTTTTCCAACAGATGTGTCTGGTCAAATGAATTTTAGTGACTTCACAAGACCTGGGCCCCCGAAAAGGTAGCTGAGGAAAGGAAATCACCTTATTTCAGGCAAATCTAAGTTGATGAAATATTATAAGTTGGCCAGATACTCCCCAATCATATGGGGATTCTAACAAGTCGATATAGGATACATAAGGATCCGTATAAACCAAAATGGTTTCTATATGGGATGTGTTCCAACAGATGCATGTATTTGCCGAAGTCAAAAACTTCCGCCGAAAGATGGTTCGAATCGGCCGTGGTGAGTTGTTCGAAGTATTTGGCTTAATTCCGAATCCCAAGATCCTACCTACACCCTGGAATCCGAGTCCTAATATACCTGTAAGCCTGTAAGTATATCTTTTTGGGTGTTTAGTGAAGACACACCCCTGTTTGAAAAAAAGACACGCTTTATTGGTATGTATATCTATACCCTGGAAGTCCAAGACTGTGAAAATTGACTGTCCCCTGAATTTGTTAGTTGAAAATCCCTAGTAGAATGATGGTCTTTATGGGAAAAACAGTCAGAAGAATAGTCTGTGGAATCCCAGGGTACAGTACTGGGCGGAAATCATTAGTTGTCTAGTTTGTAAATGTGAATGTTTCACCCCAGTGAACCCTACAAATCATCACCCCAGTTGGATATGTGGTAATGTAACGTTTGGGATCCAAATCTGCAAATTCCAACAGTTTTTTTTTTTTTTTCGGCCGCCATTATGGTATGCCAGGCTGGTGGGGTCGAAAACAGTAAAAGATGTAAAAGGGGCGTCCTGTCAGGGAGCGTATCTTCACTGGAATCCGGATAAACCAAGAGCTGCAAGTTGATCTCCTGAAATTGGGAGCATTTCGAAACCAAAAAAACCTCCATCGGTTTTTTCTTTTCCCATGTCAGATCTTAACGAACTCCGCTTCGGTTCGAACTGGTTCAGATGTTTCATCATCATTTTTATCATTTTCATCATCATCATCATCATCATCATCATCATCATCATCATCATTCAGATGCTTTTATTGGTGTTTTGTTGGAAAAAGTGACTTCGTGTTTGTGATAAGCACTTCAAGTCATCCAGGTCTTTTTCAACGAGAAGTTGCTGCGCAAGCGCTTTAAGATCGATCAACCCCACTCCCTACGCGTGCCAACCGAAACGATGGGCACGGGGCGTTGAAGGGAAAACGAGGACGGGCTGAGTAGTGTTTAGAAACAGCTGGTTTGCCGTCGGAGCGATGGGTGATGAGTGCGAAGCGGAGTAATGAAGTTAAGATCTGCAATTGGAGAAAGATGGATTATGTTTTGATATACACAGGTATGACTGGGTGAGCCGCTCCCCATGAATTAATTCCGAATCCCTCAAATTGAACATAGAAACGTACAACTGAAAATAGAGTGTAAGAAATTGCTTCATGCTGTTTTTTGTAGTATCCTTCCTGAAACGAACAACAAGTTCGAATTCAACCAGCTGGAAGATGAAGATGACTTTTCTTCCTGGGTGATTTGAGTTGCCAAAAAATGTGTTCTGAGTTTCAAAAAGGGGGCCAGCCAAAAAACTGCACCCTCCCCCGCATGTTGTGTAAATAACATGTCTGAATTTCTGAAAAATACAATTGGGAAAAAAAAATCTCCTTACCCTTCCTATTCTGTTTCAAAATCCATCTATCACCCTCCAACACCATGGAAACGGAAACACTTCAGCGCTTTGGTTTTCCGAATGAAACTAATGCTCCCACACTCCATGGATGTCCACTATTTCTAAGAATCGTCCAACGCCAACGGAAAGGAAACGGGGTTTGGAAGAGACACCCGGACGAAGTTGGTCCACTTTGTTCTTGGAGGATGGGCTCCCAGGACGGACGTGACTAGATAGGATCACCCCCACCAGTGGTTATTGACCCGGTCACCACTGGTTATTAACCACGTCTCCGTGGACCCGTCCTGGGATGATCCATCCTCCAAGTTGTGGTCCAGGTACGCACCTATATCATTCGAGGTCTCAACATTTCTGGCGTGTCTTGGTTTAGAAGAGCTTTCGTAAAAAAACAAGGATGGTTCCAACGAGGTTTACCTCCCCAGATCTTAGGACTTCCATATGGTGAAAAATCACAAAACCCACTGAACATTAGTGTTCATTCAAGTACTTGGATGTGTTCTTTTTTTGGAGGTGGTTTTTTACAGATGAAAATCACCATCGGATGAAAATAAATTTGAAAAACAAACCATCATTTTTTGGAGAAGATTTTTGGAACTTTTTCCGTAAGCATCGACCAGTCACAAGTCCCAGTTTCAGAGGTCATCTTGTTTTAGGGGGGTCCATTTTTCGGCCTAATATTAATATTTTCAGTGATAAAGATGGTACTTGAGTTAAAAGTGAAAGCTTCCCCAACAACAAGTCGTATGAATTGGGGTTTCGAAATTGCCAAGATGTCTTTTGTTTTTGTAAGTGTCCGTATCAGAGACCTGTGTTCTTTTTAATGCTTCTTCATCGAAAGAACATGCTGCTCGTGGCAGATTGATGGTCCTCCTGAAAGTGTTTTACATGATCTTGGATTTGATTGGTAGGTGATTGTTTAATGGATTCTGCCATGGGGTAAATCACCGTCAAAGCACCAGTTGGGAAAATGTGTTGGGTCACTTTTTACTTTTGCATCGAAGAGTCGCAAATCCAAGTGATACATGTCAGGTTTTGGATTCCAATTGTTAAGTGACTCCGCATTTCGGTGAAGCTCTTGATTGCCTATAATAGGCTTCCTGAAATGGTCCCAAGGGGGGGGGAAAGGGGGCGGAACTTGGAACTCCACATTTTCCTGGGGAATGTTAGGGAATCATAGAATATCATACTAGGGTGTCCATGGAAGTTAGGAACTAGGTGGGATTATTAAATCACCCTTTTTGGGGGATGAAACACTGCAAACGTATGGTAATTTTGACGGATGTACCTTTAAGAGTGCATTGTTGGGGTTGGTAATATCATGACCCCTGTTATTTTCCCATCATAAGGATTCCCGGCATTAAGGATGGGATGAGTTTTTCCTCAATAGAAGGAGTTGATCGACCCTTGAGACAGTTGAGCAATCAAAAACGGTCCCTGGTTGTTTACTGTACATACGGGATGAAATCCTACCCAGTGAAAGTGGGGATTATAGTAAACCATTACAAGGATCCCTAGTAAACAATCAGTATAATGGAAAGAAAGAAGATGTTTTTCGTGGCTCATTTGACTTGAGGCCGTCTCTGGCTATGGCAATCCTTATTTGTACTTCATGTACGGCAAGGGGACCCAGGTTTAGTTCACAAGATGCAACCAAAACCAACAGCTGTTGGGATTGTGTTTGGTTGGGGTTTGCAGGGCGTGATGTACACCCATGAAAGTTTGACATAGATATTGGAAAGTAGTGGTATACCTATTAAGATCCTACCCAGTTACAATAGGGATTAGTTCATAAGCTAGTATTTCAGGATTTTTGTTAGCCAACCAGGATTTCATGAAATGTAAAGTACTGGTTATGTTGTCGCTGCTCGCCTGAAAATAAGATGGCATCCATACTACCGTCCCTGAAACTAACAGTTCGCCTCTGAATATAGACCATCCCAAAACGAAGTTTCATCTTCCAACCATTGATTTTCAGTTTGGGGGTGTCTTCAAATGATGGGTTTGTTTCAATCTCTTTTCTGTAAGTAACGGATGATCAGGGATAACCATTCATCTAGCAAACCTTGAACTGGAATTCTAGGTGCAACATGATGTAGCCCACTACACCCCAAAAATAAAGCGAAATGGAATTGACCCTCAGAATTGGAGGTTACCAGAAAGCAAGCCATCATGTTGTTTCTAGGCAGATGTTCCAACTCACCAGCATGATGCCATGGTTTGTAGGATTTTTGTTCCTCATGTTTAGGAATTTTATCGCAAATTCTCAACCAACACCAACATATTCTGAACATCTTGAATTTTATTTTGGGGCTTTGGGTGGTGCTTGGGGTATCCTCCTTTCGTGGGATATGTTGCTGGCTGGCAATCTGATCATCGGACCCGTCCAGGTGCCAACAAGGTGTCCTTGGAAGGACATCGACAGATGCAGTGCGTAGAACCACGCTACTTCCGTACCGAGGAGTCGGTGTACCGAAGACACCGGGAAAAGGGATGAGAGTGAGACGGGGTGGTGTTTTCAAGTATTATGTTGCATCTTCATTCGGTATTTGGGGAGATGATCCCATTTTTTTCGGTATTTTTCAGATGCCCAATCCAAAACTTCCCCCGAAAAATGACGTGTTTTTCCAGGATTGTATGCGAATCGCTGTCTATGTTTTTTGTGAGAACCATATAGGAAACCTCGACAGCCGCAGAATAGTCAGAATGTCTGAAATTCCGTTGACAGCTTGTTTAGTTTTAAAAGAAACGTCTTATGACATCTGATTACCAGTTCAATGTTTTCAACTGAAAGTTTTGAAGACATAAGAAAGCTATGCGATGCCAATATGTATATCTGTATACTACTATTTGAGTTAAAACACACTATGTCTCGAAGAAGGATTCAGCAATTAGTATGAGTGTAATCATATTTTTTCCATTTTTGCTTGTAAAGAATTGTTTTTGAATATCTAAAATTAAACTGGGCTAGAATCAAATATGAAGTGTAGTGACGATACTACTGATTAGGTTTGGATAGCGGTTTATACAAGTGGATGGTCTGATCGCGTAGAAAAATGTTGGATGCGTGCAAAGACAGGAATCATTTCCAGCCTTCTTGGAAAGATGTTGTTTCGGGATTTTCCTATTCGGCAATGCTATGAAGTTCCCTCTCAGGCTGCGCCTGTTGGGGTTACTATCCTTATGCAAAGTTTTGATTGGAGATCTATCTTCATCTCCCTAGTTCCCAAGTTGCACTTGCACTTTGTACTGCTGTTTACTGCTTGCTTAAGACGGCTGCCAATATCCTTAGTAATTATATGGTAAGTCTTCACACCCCGCCAAGTCCTCACCACCCTTGTCTCCCTGGAACTAAGAGCCAAAGCACCTGAAAATTCATGGGATTGGAAGATAAAGACTTTCCTTTTAGGGGGCAAGCAGAAGGTTTATTTTTGTTACATGAGGGGAGATTGGTTGTGAGTTTTAGAGAAGCAAAAAAAAATTGAAGACCAACGCTTGGAACCTGAAAATATTCCCAAAAGGAAAAGAAAAAAAACATCAACACAAACCACCAATTTTGGGGTTGCAGCCGTGAGTTTTGCCGCGCAGGAAGCAGACATTCACTTGCCCGAGCAGTACCTTTGTCAACCCGAATAGGGGGGGAATTTCTTGAAGGATCCTCCCACTCAAGTGGTTAGGATCACCTCCATTTCTATGCCATTTTCATGGCCATTTGGAAGGGGTCGTTGACAACCCGATTCTTCTGGGGACTTACTATCACCATGGGTATTAACCACTTACAAGGCCTGGGATGATCCTCCAAGTTGGGTGGGATTCCGAGTGACTTACGGCTGGACGTGCGGCTGGGTTCGTGATCGATTCGCAATTTAGTGATCGTAAGTTGCTTTATTTCACCTATTTAGGGGACGAATTTCAACCTACTTATGTGGGTGTTTCCTTAAATGGTGGTTCCCCAAAACACCCCAAAACGATCATTTTTAGTAGGAAAAGGAAAACCCATGGATGTTGGGTACCACCATTTTAGGAAACCCCCATATAGGGTCAAATAATCCAGTTACTAAGTACAGTACCAGCAGGACGTCCCACGACGCGTTTTTGCGAGCATTTGGGGTCGCAACAAAGTCAGGGTTGAGCACCATGGCAACCAATATGAGCAGTGAAAAAAACCCTAGTTGTTTGCCGTGATTTCACTGGGGCCAATCTTTCATTGCGGGGGATTGGTCTTGCCGCTATTTGTGATAGCTGCGAACTTGTGTGAAAAAAAAACCTAGTTGTTTAGGGTATATATGGGGGATGAAATCCTACACAGCTATATGGGGATTGCAATAAACCATTATATAGAAGGATCCTTATTAAAACAACCAGTATTCCATGGAAAGTAAGGCAAGGCTTGGTTTTTTGAAGGTGGCTCATATGGGTTTTTTTCAACGTTGGTGCGAGGGAATTGGAGCGATCCAAAAAAGAGACCCCCCTACAAGGTGGGCAGCCTACCCGTTATAAGTCGGGTTATAACTCCCTTAAGTAGGGTGAAATAACCCAAGTTACCCATTTAATAAGGCTGTTTATAGGGGTGAACTAACTCCATTTATAGCTAGTAGGGACCCACCTTCCAGGTTTCTTTCGATAAGCACATCTTACCCCCCAAAAAACCTAACATGACAATGGAAAACCGACCATGAATGAAGATGTATCTCTATTAAAAATGGTGGTTTTACATTGGCATGTTAGTTTTCGGGGGCGTGAAATTATTGTTGAGGTTGGATAATTGGGGGTTTTGGGAAAGGGCTTGGTCAAAATTGAGAATTCTATACTTGGGTTCTATTGAAACATCGCTGGTTGAGAAAAAAGTCCTAGCGGGAAACCTGTCTATATCTTCCTACTGCTTCAAAAAACGCCTTCTCTTCCTGAAAGATAAGCTTCAAAGGCCATCCTTGCCTTTGATCTGGCCATTTGCTTTCAATGGTCAACTAGGTGGTGGTTTCAAATATGTTTTCTTTTAATCCCTACCTGAGGAGATGATCCAATTTGACTAATAGTTTTCAAAGGGGTTGAAACCACCAACTAGTCAATGTATTAACTTAGACAATTTCCAATATGGCCAAGCTTCTGCTTTACTGGATCAAACCCCGTGAGCCAAAGACCTTTTCCGCCCACTTGAGCAGTGACCAGTTCACCCAGGTTATTTGCTGTGTACAGTTTCGATGAAATCCTACCCAGGTTGCATGGGGATCTATATAAGCCCATGAAATTTCGGATCCCGGACCATAAACCCATCAGTATTTCCTGGAATGTAATGTCAGGGTGATGTTGCTCAGATGTTTCCTGTGATTGTTTTGACCTGTTTTTTTGGTTGGTTGGATTTTCCACCCCGTAAAATCCTTCCAACATTGAGACATGCATGTCTTGAGGATCACCCCACGTCATGAAGTGGTCAGCAATGGTTTTTCATGGCCCATAGATAGGGCTTGCTAAGCACTTACTAAGTTATCGGCCCCTGCAAGTTAGAGGGGCCGATAACTTCACGAAAAAAACGGGGTGACCTATTTTTATAAGCCCATTTATAGGGTCCCCATTTCACTCCATTTATAACGATCGGCGTAGACGGCCCGCTTTGTAGGGTACTTGAAGAAATCCTGCCCTAGTTGAGACGTGTAAGATATCTGTAAAATAATGTGATCTTTACAAACTCTCAACTGGTTTCTGAAGCATCATTGCCTTAAGAACCACCAAAAAAACAACGTTTCTGAGGGATGCCCTGCAAGATTTGTTTTCACAGCGCTCAAAACATAGCAAATCTTAGTCCCCTATAGCCATCTTATAGCCTTGGCCCCTTTGAGGGATCCCAGACCTAACCCTCCCCCCTCCCAACGTCGCGCTTTGGATCTTTGGTTGAATTTTTGGTCGCGCCAGAACCCTCCAAAAGGTCGTATTTCGAGATTGGTCTCTTTGATTATCAAGACAATGGCACCTTGGCTTCATAAAATTTTGCCTCCCTGGGCGGTGATGGTGGGTTTTGGATCCTGTTTTGGTGGATATTGTTTTTCACTTTAAGGATTTCTATGTTGCTGTTACTGTTGTTGCTCTTCTTCTTCTTCTTCTTTTTCTTCTTCTTCTTCTTTTTCTTCTTCTTCTTCTTTTTCTTCTTCTTCTTCTTTTTTTTATTCTTCTTCTTCTTCTTCTTCTTCTTCTTTTTTTCTTCTTCTTCTTCTTCTTCTTCTTCTTCTTCTTCTTCTTCTTTTCTTCTTCTTCTTCTTCTTCTTCTTCTTCTTCTTCTTCTTTCTTCTTTCTTTCTTTCTTCTTTCTTCGTTTGTTTCGTTGTTTCGTTTGTTTGTTTTTCGTTTGTTTGTTTGTTTGTTTGTTTACGTATTTGTCTGNTTCCTTCTTCTTCTTCTTGTGGTTGTTGTTGTTGTTGTTGTTGTTGTTGTTGTTGTTGTTGTTACCAAAGCATTTGATGATAACATCAGATTCACCTAATCAAAGAACTTGGGAAGTTGTTGGTGAATCAGGGATTCGAAGTGTTTTCCAAATGCTTTCAGTTCCGTCATGCTAAATGTCTTGGCATGTTCTATCTTGCTTAGCTTCTTCCTGGGTCAGTCCAACCGGCCACCATTTGTTTTCTCGGGTTGGTGGATACGAATGAACCATCATTTTTCAAGACTTTAGGGATAAATCATCATTGGTGGCCCCCGAAAACTAACATATATAGATACCCAAAATGATGGTTTGGAAAATGTGATTCTTTCTAAAAAACAGCCATGTTTAGTATCTATTCGTCAAATTTCAGGGGTGGAAATTCATCATCCAAACGGAGGGCTCCCACCATTTTTTGTGGAAAATGGTGGCCTTCTACGACTTCCAGGTTTAGGATGTCCGTCTGCAAGTGATCGGTTCATGATTGTGATCATAAGTTGGTGAACATTTCAACTGCGGACGAATTTCGACCTACTTATTTAGGGGCAAACGATGGTAAACGGACATTCAGTGATCCATCCAGTACCAGGTAGACATCCCAGTAGTTGTTTTCACTTCACAAAAACCTTCAAGTTCCCTAGGTGAAGATTTGCTGATTGGCAAAAGCGTGTTGGATTTGGAAGACAGGCCATGCGGGTTGTTGTGTTGACCTGGCCGTTGGTCCACCGGTTGTTGCGGCGTGAGGTAAGGTGAGTTTTCCCCAGTTCACTGTTAGCATATTTCAGAGGTCATCGAGATCAATGGTGGGTCGTTTTGTTTCAAAATGATGACCGAAACTTCTGAAAAATTCAGAAAAACCTGAAGAAATAGAGGGGTGAGGATCGATGGGACCCCATTTTGGAGGGGATCAAAGTTGATGCAAATGTATGGTAAGTTCGAGGGGCCCGGTGTCATAGAATGATCCAGGGCCCAAGGGCCCCCTTTGGTTCGACGACTTTTTCCGTTGAAAATAATTTGTAGGTTGAATTCTACAAAATGGGGGCCTACCAGTTGTAGGGTTATAATGGCAACAGCCAGGACGATGCCAATTCTGAAACAGACAGAGATTTAGGAGTAGCCCATTAATCGACTGCAGATGGCGGAGCAGGCCTCGGGGAATTCGGTGGAGCAGGCCACCACATCTTGGACGACCATCCATCAAGGGATCGAGTGACTTCCACCGCGCAGGGAGGGCCCTTCAAGCTGTAGACTGGAACCGAATGTGTCTCCATATTGAGAGGAGCCCTCAAGGCTTACGATGCCACGGGCCTGTTCTTGAGCGGAATCACGGTACCAGATTCCAAGTGTCATAGATACCAACATTGATTTTGGCCCTTCGCATTAAAAAACATCGTCGTGCACCTTTGAGACGACATGGATCTAATGCCAACTTTCCACAGGTAGCGAGCAGTCTGACACGTTGTCATTGATACATTTCTTCTGACTCAAGCGACTCATTGTTTGACAGGGAGGGCATGGCTCACTATCATCCAACTTCATCTGCAAGTGCCGAAGGCCGAGCCTAGAATTCAACCAGAAATGCTCCGATGCAAGTTCCGGAGATTTCAAACGATCGTCTACCGCATTTTCAAAAGCTGTCAAAGTTCAGGAGGGGGGCACAATGGGGAAACTCGCTTGGACTCGGGCAACAACCAACGCGTGGAGGGAATCCTCACCCACCTGGCCGCTTTGGTTTGACTTCCTTTTCCGTTGAAAATAATTGGGTTAGAACTCCCACTTTTGCGGGTTATAGCCCCAGTTAACTATTTATTTTAGGCCATTTATACGGAGTTTTAACTCCATTTAGAACTAGCGGGGGTCCACTGCGTACAGTATGCTTGAAAATGAATGGGTATCAATTGTGCTCCCCCTGCTCACCACTGAATCGCAAGCTAACCAACCCTAAGGTTTAAAAGAAGCTTCTCCAAACACCGGTCAATGAGGGCTTCATACAAAACCCCCTCATTCAGGGGTTGTTAGCACCATGGACGATTTCAACCAACTCGGAATATTCCCTTGACAGATTTGAGAAGATGAAAAAAATTAAAAGAACAAAAAAACACCTGTTTCAAAGGTTTCGGCATGTGAAAGTCTTAAATTTCAAATGGTCATCCAATCTTTTGTTCAATTTTTTCAGGGGTCATTTACTGGCAGTTGTTAACCTCCCCTTTTCCCAGGGAAATAGCCCGCCTCAAAATTTTTCGAGCTTCATTATTAACCATTGGGTGTCCCTTAAGGCCGGCGAAAAAAAAAACCTTGTTTCTGAGGAGCACGTTTGTGTGGCGGGGGTTTAGGTTGACTATAGTCATAATCTGGTTGGTGGTTTTAAATATTTTATATGTTCATCCCTACCTAGGGAAATGATCCAATTTGACTAATATTTTTCAAAGGGGTTGAAACCACCAACTAGTAATGATTGTTAAGCCAGTTGGAAGTCAACCGACAACCACGAATCACGAAACGTTTTTTTTTACATTTGTGGGTCCCACTGAATTTGACGCATGGATACCTCAAAAATTAACGCCAATATTTTGAAGCCGCCCATACATTTTCCAAAGCCCATTTTCCAAAGCTCCCTGATTTTGATATCGATTCGTTAAATTTTGGGGGGGTTGTAATGGCCGCATATCCGTGTTTACAGGACCAAAAATAGACACAGTTGGTTGATATGGGAACCTGCGTTTTTGTTATTTCAGAAAATGTACCTTGCCTGAAACCAACACATTTGCTGAGAATGAATGGTTGGAAGATGAACTTCCTTTTAGGATTGCCCATTTGCAGGTGCTATGTTAGTTTCAGAAGATGTATCTTCCCGTCTTTGGACTTGGGAGGGATGCCACTTTTGTTGCAGGTACTACACCAGGGAGTACAAATTGATGATGCACAACAGGAAGGTGCAAAGACGGAGCATGGTGAGAAGACGTATTAGACCCCTGAAGAAGTTTGGAAAATCAGCATTTTTATTACGAGATACATCTTCATTCATGCATTGTCATGTTCGTTTTCCGGGGTGTAGTCAACAAGATGAAGTCAATACATAAATATGCTTCATGAAATTTATGGGTAGACATTTCTCATCCAGCTGTGGCCAACCTTTAAAGCTGTGGGGATTACATATCTTAATGGGAAAAATTATAGTTCAAACGGTTACTTCATTTTTCTTTGGCTGAGCGAGTTGGAGCATTTTTCAGTGGGTTGGCTGTTAGGGCACTAAGGCAAGTGGATGCCACTTGTCAAGCAGAACAATTTAAAAGGGGGTGAGAAACTTTTCGGTGATGTTGTTTTGTTGGTGATTTTTTACCGGAGTTCACCATGGTAAATAAATGACCATGAAAAATCACCATTTGGGAGAATATGTTTGGATGACTTTTTCCTTTCGCATCAAACTGCAGCACATCTAAGAGAAAGAGGTTTGAGGGCTGCGAGGGGCTGCATGCTTCATTGACCAAGACCTCCAGATACTTTGTTACTCAAAAATAGAAGCTCATCGCAACGGCAGATGGATGGGATTCGGATATTTTTTTGAGAAAAGAAGAAGTTCAGTAAGTGAAGAGTAACTCAGAGAAGTACGGTATGTTACATATCATTTCCTATCATCATAAGTTTGGGCATTCCATAAGGTACATGCGCATATCTGCAGGGAGTTAAGTATACCTCCACCTCAAAACAAAAAAGGTTGGTGTCATGCCATGGCTGGGTTGGTTCGTGAGAAGTCGGGATTTGTACCCTTTCTCCCATGATCATGGAAGTGGAAAATCACCCCTAAATGAAAGGAAACAGATATTGGGGGGGACCCAATTTCCATTGAACTATGATTATGGGAGGAAGGATATTTGCTGGTGTTTGTTACTTAGTCATGAGCAAATGAGCAATCCATGACCATTTTCCTACGAGCAAATGAGCAACGAGGTGGGGGTTGAGCACCAATCAGATGTGATTTTTTGGGACTTAAAGAACCTTTTCCAGGTCTTTGATTTGTCACTGCTTCACTGTTTTGATTAGAGTTGTTTTTGTCTGGGTCTTCCTTATATGCCAACAGCTAAGCGGATGCTGAATTTATATAAGCATTGCCCAAAACCTTGGTTATTTACTGTATATAGAGGATTCTACTACCCAGTTATACACGAATTATAGCAAGCCATTATAAGGATCCCTATCAACCAACCAATATGATGGAATGTCTTTGTTTTTTAAAGTTGTTTCGGAAGCTACCGTTTCCAATACTACCAAAAAATACATTACCAAAGAAACAATCGGTTTCGAGTACAATGTGATCATTTAACAAAACAAAAAGGCCTTTGAGAGAGAAGACGACAGCACCGGATTTGGGGTTTAGAGGAATGTATACAAGCCATCACAAAAATCAAAACATGTCTATTTTTGGGGTTAAGTGGTGGTCATATATCTTTGCTTTTTGAAAATCTTCTCTAAGTCTCTATAAATATTCCTAGAACAGGTGACTCCGGCTTCAAATCATGGCCATTTCGAAGGTATCTTGGATTTGTTTACAGGTGATTGTTTACTCTCTCCCATGGTATGACCGTTAATACTACCATTTGGGGAAAATATGTTTTCCAACCACCTAATACTAAGCCAATCCAAGACTATAATATGTGCACCCCCAAAGGAAAATGTGCCCAACCCAAACTTCGCCCAAAACAACCGCCCAACTTCGCCTCCCGTGAGGTGCCGATTGAGTATCGACCCTTGATGTGTGAATCTCTTGATCCCAATACGAGAGAAGTGAGTACCATCTCCAAAGGCTGATGGCATGGTGGCAAAAATATAGGAGTTTCGTGATCGTACCGGCATACTTGGTGGCAAAATGGTAGTTTAGTACCCAGTTAGTAAGTTGGGTTTTATATATCTAGGGTGAAATAACCCAACTTAGGAACTAGTTACGATCACAAGTAGGGATGGGATTTCTGCCTCCTTGAGGGGAGCTTAGGGGTGGAGGCTGGCTTAGGGGGTAGAAAGTTTGATTTCAAGCAAAGTTCTGCACAAAAAACTGAGTTTCTTACCACACAACTCCAAAAAAGAACCATCTCTCGCAAGGGAGGATCTGAATCAATATAGATATTCCACTCCTCAGAATGTTGAATTACATTGAAAATCCGCAATGAATCGATTTTGCAGGGCCATGGTATGATACCTTCAATGTGCCCTTGACATTCGCATTCGCAGTTAATCACTACTGCCTTCTTGTGGTCTTTGCTGGCTGTTCAGTGAAGCTAATCTTTATTTTGTTTCTGATTGTTGTTCTACCGTGGTTCAAATTCAAGGTCATTGGCATAATGCTTTGGTACTAACTTTCTAAGTTTTGCGTGGGATTTGAACCATCAATGATCTGGGAAAACCAAAAACGCCCTCAGCCGACCTCGCTTTCAGTATGGTTTATGGTGTTAGTTTCCAGGAAAACTTATTAGCATCCTGACGTTTTGAAAATCTAAGATTTTGGAACTTCTCTGACAACTCCCGATCTTCACTGAAGTCAGAAAGAAATTTTGAGATAAAACAGAAGTACAAATTGTTTTTGAATTGTTTCCTGTCTTATCTTATCTGAATTTTGTTGTTTTATATTTGTCAACCAACACATGTTATTTAAGAAGAACAAAACACATGTTATGATATCCAGAAAAGTGTCACAGGAAAGAACGATACCCTGCAAGTATTTATGACTTGTTTGGGATTGTTAAGTGACGCCTTCAAGGGCTAAAAGACCTCCAACTAGGGGATAAAAAAGTCACGAATTGAATCACCTGGTCTGTGATATAGACCAATGATAGTTTAGGATTAGGGACTGTTTTTTATCCAAGTCCACATGTGTTATCTTGGATTTGCTTAGTTGCTGATGTTTTACGGATTGTACATGATTGTACCATGGGATTCATCACCATCAAATTCATCCACCATTTGTTGGGAGAAGATGTGAACTCCAAGGAAAGCATCGTGGCGTTTCGTCGCTTAAATCCAAGGTATTGAGGTTTCCTTAGCTGCCAAGCCACCACCCGCGCTAGGCTCCCTAGAGATGTGGATCGAGCTCTTGGATACGACCACCGCTGCTGAAGTGCCGGTCACACGACTAGCTTTGATATGGGAAATTCCTAAAATGGTGGGTTTCCCCAACAACCATGGGTTTTTCTATACTAAAACTGATCATTTTGGGGTGTTTTGGAGGTACCACCATTTAAGGAAACACCCATATGGGAAATTCCTAAGGGGCAGCCACCCCCCACCAAATGCAACCCCCCAGGAAATAGCTGGCCTTCCTAAAGGCCTTGGTAAGGGGAACACATGGTGGGTTTCATAGTCCCTAAGGTCAGCTATTTCTTCGGGGGAAGGGGGGATTGGGGGGTTTGGAGTACGCACCTTTTCGTATGTTTGAGAAAAAACAACCCACCGGAAGATCTGACCGTATGATCTTTCTGAACCACAGCAATATCCCACAGCATTATCTCGGGGTACATAAATTTGAAGAACATGGTGTTTTTCTAAATTGGATCAACTAAAGCAAGAAAAAATGAAGGATAGTTTCTGTAGCATTCATAGGTGGACAACTAACATCAAAATCGCTGGAAATGGTTCAACCACCAACATCTTGTTTTTTTCAGACGGGCCTATCTTCCGCCCATCTCAACGAGTTCAGTTGCAGAATCTTTTGAGGCAGATTCTTGGCAGAAACAATCCCAAAGAAATTGTGAAGGATTAGCCATAATGCCTGGGGAGACTAAAAAAGTACATGTTATTAGGGCATTTTTTGTTTGGAACTGGATTCCCCCTCCCAAAAAAAAAGAAGCACTATTGTTTGGGCTGACGTCATTTTACAAAGGCACATATTGGTGTCACGTTCAAACATGTGCGTATATGTTTCAATCTGCATATACACACATGGTACCCACCTAGGACCCCTGTAAGTTGCATTTTACCATGGTTTTGTGCCTGGAACCCCAAAGCTAACCAGTTCTTCCCATGTAGAGATTTGGTTCATTATCCAATTGGAACAACCATTCAGGTTCCAAGTATATCATATTGTCATGGCCCTCCTCACTTCCCCCACCAGAAAGAAGGGCTTGTTGAGGGGTTTCTAGGCACCATTATCTCTAAATTAAGGCCTTATTGAACCTTTGTTTCTGGTGGGTGTAGTTTTTAAAGGGCCATGATACTGGTGGCCTCTACATCTAATCAACCCTGTTCCATCCAACCATTTTCTTTCAAAAGAGGGTTCCAGATTGGATCGATTGGAAAATCTTGAGGTGAGCAAACTGCTGCAACCACCTGCCATGGAAGATCCTTGGATTATTTTAAGTTGAAGATACCTCGCGCTGAAAATCAAAGGGTTGGAACAAGATGGGCCCATCACCAATTTATAAACGGAGTGATGATATGTATTAAAGCCTTTAATTTATAAGGCTTAGAACTCCGTTTACAACTGGATCCGGATTGGATCCGGGGCCTTTGTTGAAGATTACTTTCCTTTTCGAAATGGCCGAGGCTTTCAGAGGCACTTCTTCCGAAGTGAGTTTTCAGGGACTTTAAGTGATGGACGCCAAAGACAACTCGTGGGTTAGCCCTTTATTTATGGCTGGTCAACCCGTTCATTGCTGGTTTACCCTTCCAAAAAACTAGCAACTTTTCCCCCTGAAAATAGGCCTTTTGCCCCAAAAAAGAAAGGATTGTGATGACATGAATCAATTTTTCAGTGCCTTTTGCTGTTAGTTTTGGGCAGTGTAAGGCATATTAAAGTTATGTTGAACTTTTCAATCTTGTGAGGAAGAACAAAAAATCAGCAACATTTGGTTGAAGAATAGCTGAATCGCTGGATTTCAAGTGGAGGAAAGGAAGTTGAGGCGCCAAACTATGAGAGAATACAAGGAGCAAAGGAACCCAATGACCTATTGGTGGAGCTATGAGAATGATTGCCAGCCACAAGGCGACGCGGGACGCCCCCAGCCACGCTCCGAGAGGCAGTCCATCACCATGGCAGGGGATGATCCTCCAAGTATGGTGCAATTTCTCAAGCCTTGGTGGCTTCGCCAGAACGCCGCAAGCGGCAACGCACACAGCAGAGAAAACGAAGGGCCAAGGCCAACTGAGAACTTCTTTTTTGGGTGGTTGGCTCAGCAGAGAGCAAAAGATGTGGGGCCACTAGGACTGCGCCTGCCGAAAAAACGTATACTTTTGGCATTTTTGCTGCAGAACCGTGCTCGGCTTTTGGACTTGTCCCATCGTTCTTGTAAGTTTATCCTCCAAATCCTTGGATTTGTTTAAGGTGGATGTTTTTGGGATTGGGATCCCATGGGATGAAAGTCACCATGGAAGAACCACCATTTGGGAGAATGTTTGGGTCACTTTTTCCAAGCATCTTAAGCAAATCCAATCTGTGTTTCATCGCCATGTGTTGGATCTAACAGTCACCACCCAGGATGACATAAAACATTTTTAGGCTCCGAAATCCGGAGCTAAACCTCAATATTTGCCACGATTGCATCCTGCGGTAGGAGGGTAGATCCAAACCATGGGTGGGAGGGGAAGCAAGTTTACCCTCCTTGAAACTAACAGCTTGCACCTCAAAAGATGGCGGGCCCCACAGGGGAAGTCTCAGAACCATCCATTTTCAGGGGCTTTTGCTGTTGGTTTCGGGAGGGTAAGCTTCACTTCATTTGAGCAGTAACCAAAACCATGTATCTGTGCCGTATAGGATGACTTCTTACCCAGTTACATGGGGATGATTTCATATAAGCCATAATAATATAAGGATCCCTATGAATCAACCGATATATTGGAATGTCACTGGTGGGTTTTGAATGTTGCTACGTTTAGAAGCTCTTGTTACATCAACGGATTTTTCAGGTTCTTGTTAAAAGTGGTATATTTATAATGCCAGGTATGTATTGCCTTCTACGGGTTACATATATAATCCCTACTGCCTAGAAATAATCCATTGATTTTTCACCGTTAACAAACATCGTCGGTTTCAAACTTTCAGATCTTCCGTTTCGTCTCCAGCTCCAAGGTCG
Organism: Breviolum minutum Mf 1.05b.01; assembly: GCA_000507305.1. Taxonomy (NCBI): domain Eukaryota; class Dinophyceae; order Suessiales; family Symbiodiniaceae; genus Breviolum; species Breviolum minutum. Next base: position 252,632 of record DF239349.1, read on the forward strand.
AAGTGCGCTTGATTTGTTGGACGGTGCATGATTTGCAGATGCGCATGTGCACCTCGGTTGGAAGGCTTCTGAAATCGTCTCCTCACCGACCGATGACCCCGAAAAAAACGGGGGCAAAACTCCGAAGCCCTTGAGACTGAAAAAGCTGATCGCGTAGTTGGGTAAGGTTACTGTATTTTCTGGGGTGTTCCTGTACTTTGCCTTCTAATGTAGGCTTAAAGAGGGTTTCAAGCAAATGCAAGTCGATATTGCTACTGGGAGGCCTAGTTTTCAAGTCGGCCCAGATACATTTGTTGCGGTTTTGATGTTGATGCTCAAATGTGAAGACAGCTATACTAAACTGCCTGTGGATGATAGTCAAAAAAGTGGTGAAAAAAGACTGGAATCCCCCCACATGTATTGAAAACTTAAGATGAAGATTCAATGGCATGTTCGACATGTTGATGGACTTTTTCACATGTTGGGGAACCACATCAAGTTCGCTTCAAATTCACCAAATCACTATGCTACTTTGAGGCATGAACGGAATTGCCAGATATTTTTTGCAAATACGAGGAAAGAATCCACCGCGTAAGTCGTTGCCAGAATCCTTTTGGATGATGATAAACCCAAACCCTGCCAAACCCTTCAAAATGGTGAGACTCGTAAACCAACCTATGAAAATTGGTGACCGGTTGGACTTCCAGGCGGGCCCAAAACATTCGCCCTGACCAGTTGGGTTTGCTGGGTTATTACTCCTTTATTCACATCATGGTGAGTTTGTTTTCACAGCTCTTGGATTTAAGGTTTAAGGTGTTTTTTCTATTTTTTACCACTATAAATTACCATTAAACCACCATTTGGGAGAATGTTTTTGGGTCACTTTTTCCAAGCATCGACGAGTCGCAAACCAAGTGCTCCACTACATCTTGGAATGGACCTCACTTAGAGGAGTTGATCAGTAGCCTTGTGAAGCACTTGCGATGTGAGATGATCCAAGTGGATTTTCGTTGAAGGTAAGTTTTCTACCTTTCTACGGATGCATGACCATTTAAGGAATGAGTCTTACCCTCCAGGAAACGAACTTATCCCGCCTTGGGCAAAGGAAAATCATTGACTCAGAAGTGCCGGCTCGGAAGAGATATGTAAGTCCCCGAGGGTAGCTGGTACTCTAAACAATCAGTTTTAGATCTTTAGTCAAACATCACATGTTTAATGTGATGATTTGGAGTCTAATCCAAGTGAAAGCCAACCCTTTCGAAAAACCGGTTGAGTAAACAGTTCAAGGTAAAACTGTTTGAAAACCATCTGTCGAAGTCATCCAATTCTCATGGCAGTGAGCCGTGATATGACTGACACCTGCCTCCCGAAAAACAAGCGATCTGGTGAGCAATGAAGCAAGGGATAACTATAGCCCATTATCATAATGCCACTTAACCAACCAGTATGGTTCATGGTTAATGAGGATTTTTCGGTTGTTTTTTTCTGTTGCCCATATAATCTCCAGGTGAGCAGTGACAAAGATATTGATTATTTGATGTATCTAGGTGATCATACTACCCAGCTATATAGGAACTTATATTAAGCCATGATTGTATCCAGAAATCCCCATCAACGAAGCAGGATTTCATGGAATGTCACGATTGTGGGGTTTGATCACTGCCCAGGCGTTGACGAGTACGGCGACCAGCGTGAGAATGTCAGCATTCGAGCTCGTTGTTCCATTGATTGTCGAACTTACAACGGCCCACAGCCCAGAGACTTTTCTCAAATGGAAAAGGTTGATACACTTGGGAAAGTACCCTAACTTTGTACCACCATGTACATACTATGTATGGATTATATAGGGGATATGGGGGGCGTATTTAGGGAACAAATTGGTAGGGTACTCTCCCAAGGGTACCTGAAACTTGTAAACCAACCTATGAAAATGTGGTGGTTGGAGTTGTAACTTTGCCAAAAATTAAGAATATCTTTTAAATAGGGGGATTCAACTGCTAAAGAAACTTTGGTTGATAGATGCTGGCACACCCAAATGCCAAATCATCCAATTGTTGGTTGCTGGGGTCAATCAACTCCCATTGACTTCCGTATGAAGCTGGATAAATGCATCAACCTCATAGGGGAATGGTGGTGGCACTTGGGATAGAATGCCGGCCCCTAGCTGTTCAACCCCCCCTCTGTTGGAACCCTTTAAAAGGGGATTGGGACCCAATAAATACCTGCTATATAAGATGTTTATGGGGTTGGTTATTAAGGGTACCATCCCAACATTACCATGTTCCCTATGACTACAAGGATTCGTGTCATCAAAGGTTGTATGAGTTTATCTTTATCCCCAATATAAGGTGTTGATTCTCCGCTCTCATAGATGGAACTCGCTGAAACATTGGGCTTCAGAACTGTCGATGGAAGTAGAATTGGTGCGCTGGCAGGAGATTTGAACCATCAACAATCACCACTTTGGACATCATACTTAGTGGCAAAAATGGTAGTGATCGTATGTGATCGTAACTAGTTAGTTAGTTGGATTATATCTATAGTTAACCCCTGCAAGTCGGTCGAAGAAAGTCCCCTAAATAGGGTGAGTTATAACATTTATAACCCAACTTTATAAACTATTTACTGTATTAACTACCATTTTTGCCACAAAGTAATCATCGCTGACTTTGAATAATTGGTGCTACTGTTGATGGAAGAATTCCAGCTAATCGCCTTTTGGATGATATAAAACCTTCTAAATAAGGAGATAAACTAGCCAACTCAACTGCTCAGCAAGATTTCTTCAACAGAAGGTCAGCAATTTTACTTGCTAGACTCTCAGAAACATGCAACACACCAGAAATGATAGATTGTTAGGATTGTTTGAAAAGGTGATGGAGCTACCCCCAGGTTTCAATCAGCACATCTTAGTTGAGGACTGGCAACTTCTCTTTCATCAGTACAAGCAACCAATGTTTCTGAGAGGTTTTGCTACCATTACTTTTTTGGGGGGTCGGTTGACACAGCTGAAAACTAAGGAGAACAAGAAACAGATCAACATGATTCTTGCGTGGGTGATGGCGAGTTCAATTGGCGTTTTGTCTTCAGTCGAATACAGGTCACCAAAGGTGTGCCCATTGATTGTTTTTTGCATTTGAGCATTTGGGACACTTGGCAACGTTTGGGAAACCCTCGTGGAAACTGAAGAAAACGGGTGGGGATGATGATCCAATCATCGGTGAAGGATGATGAACAGTTGATGGGACGTGGTTTAGTTGACGCCACACATCTGTGACATCAAAACGGCCCAAGGTTTCCCCCCGGTGTTTTTTTTTTGACTGGTGACCGGTGACCAGTAAGTGAAGTCCTCTTTCGCTGACTGGGACATAAAAAAGAAGGTGATTTTTTATCGATACTACAATGGTAAACGACCGTTAAGCCACCATTTGCCAGAATATCTTTGTCAACTTTTTTGTTTTTTTTTCCAGCCACCTTAAGCAAATCTTCGCCAAGAGTTGCTGGGAACTCTTTCTCTGGCAAAATTGTTTGTATTGCGAGCTCAACCTGCCGGGAAGGTAGTTGCTTTTCCCTCGCAACTTGTGGTTTAGTGAAGGGAAATCCTTTCCCCCACAAAAAATGACCTAAATTTACTAGGAAATCAGAGGGAAGTCTTTGCTAAGTTTGGTGCAGAAATCGTCCAACCTTCTTCATGCAAGGCTAATGATTGTTAAAAATTGGCGTTACAAGTCTCATGTTCTATGATGCCCACCTTTGATAGACAAACTTCTCACTATTTTTACATAAAAATTGGCATAAACATGGGACGAAAGAGTGATTTCTCGGATCCTGATGGTTTTTTTGTTCAACGTTTTTCCCATGATCTGATGGGTTGCGATGTTGTGTAACCTGTGTAACTCTGACTCTTTCAAGGAATATTTTGCCTTGTCGCGGCCCAACATGTCTCTGGGCTACGAAGGTAGTAGGGTTGATGGAAATGGAAATACCCCCCAAAAGATATAAAACTTGGATGTACACTCCTATAAAAATGGAATACTCCCAAAAAACAACTGACATAGCCTTGGAAGCCTCCATCTTTCCTGGTAAATACCATCAAACTGGTGGAATTTCCATGTCTATGGTAGTTTTTCCGGAAGGTATTTGATTATAGGCTTCCTGATGGGTGGAAGGTTGAAGCACCTTTAAGACGTATGTTTTTTCCCCAAAAATTGGGCAAGAAGAAATCCGAAGGCAGTTTGACTTGCAGCAGATTTTTTAGGGTTAAAACCACCAGCTTCAAAATTTGCGATGCTTTCGCCTTGAAAATGTTCACCGAAAGAACCCTCATGGAGATGTGGAAAGTCTTTCACCGACTTATGACTGGCATACATTAGGCTTGGGTTGATTGGTGCTTGTTGGTGATCTTGGATCCGCATTCTATCATGAAAATCATCAAACATAATCAACCATTTGGTAGGAATCCTACAGTAGTAACGGGGAGATCCCTTAGTTATAAGGTAACTAAAATCTTAAAACACCCCTACATATCCACTTCCAACATTGATGTAACTGTTGGGGTAAGTCGACAAAATCCAACACCTGCATGGGTGCCCAATATTGTAAGAAGGTGGGCCCCGAGACGATCGTTATAAATGGAGTTATTTGGGAGGCCTATAAATGATCGAAAATAAATTGATTGTTGCTGGGGTGAAATAAGTCGAGTTACAAGGATTGTAAGGTGGGCCCCTTACCATGGGTAACTGGGGCTGTGATCCTACGTATAGGGGCGAAATCACTCCATTTATAACTGGTTTTTCGTTGTAAGGACATAACCTTGGATTTTGCTGAGTTAGGGTTATAACAAAAAGATGAAGCCCCTGGTAAGTTGGTTGAAATTTGTCCCTTCCTTAGGGATTCCGGGGATGATTAGGGATTCTTAGGGGTTCGTAGGGATTCTGAAGCTCGGATTTGCTTAGCTAGACGCAACTGGCGTGCTTTTCCTGCTTTTCAAAATCATCTAAGTTCTCTTCACCCCCCAAAAGAAAGTGGCACACAGTAGTGTGTGCCACATTCTCCTTTTGGGATTCTCTTTATACCGTCGGACGCAAACTTAGCATGTGGCGCACTTTTTCCAAAATGGACACCCGAAACTTAGCATGAGGCAAAATGCATCCCAAACGGCCAAACTTAGCATGTGGCGCCCCAAAACTAAGTTTCAGTCGATCGCTATACATCTAAGACTGGGGAGATATGTAAAAACCTGGTCAAAAACTGGTAAAAGCTGAAGGGATTTTTGCAGGTGTTGCAAGGCATGGTTAAATATAATTCTCAAAATTGATGTCTCATCCAAGATTTGCAGAAATATAGTCAAAATAAACACTTTTCAGTAAAGGATTCAAACAAGAAAAAACACCTCACATTTTGAGATTTGATCCACATTTTTCAAATTTAAATGACGCCACTAGTACCCAAAGGAAAGAAACCTAGATACTGAAACTCAGACTGCTTCCACCTGGGGGCGTTCTAAGTTTCAGTCCGGATGTTCATAAAACACTGCAAATACCATAGGAAAAAGAACAATATGGGAGATGAAATGTACAATGACGGAACAAGTTTCCAAATGAAATCCTTGCTTTCAATGCATCTGCCTGGACACATTCTAAGTTCCAGTCAGGAGTGCATAAGACACTGCAAATACCAGGAATAACAGCACTGAATTTTTTCACCCACCATTTGCCACAAGTGTTGGATTACAACAGATTTAAAAGGATATTCGGGAATGGACCCACAAAGAGCCAATATCGGAGAGGAAATTTAAATGACGCCACTAGTACCCAAACGAAAGAAACCGATAGATAACACAGACTGCCTCCACCTGGGGGCATTCTAAGTTTCCGTCCAGATGTTCATAAAACACTGCAAACACCATAGGAAAAAGAACAATATAGGAGATGAAATGTACAATGACGGAACAAGTTTCCAAATGAAATCCTTGCTTACAATGCATCTGCCTGGACACATTCTAAGTTCCAGTCAGGAGTGCATAAGACACTGCAAATACCAGGAATAACAGCACTGAATTTTCACCCACCATTTGCCACAAGTGTTGGATTACAACAAATTTAGAAGGTTATTCGGGAGTGGACCCACAAAAAGCCAATATCGGAGAGGAAATTTAAATGACGCCACTAGTACCCAAACGAAAGAAACCGATAGATAACACAGACTGCCTCCACCTGGGGGCATTCTAAGTTTCCGTCCAGATGTTCATAAAACACTGCAAACACCATAGGAAAAAGAACAATATAGGAGATGAAATGTACAATGACGGAACAAGTTTCCAAATGAAATCCTTGCTTACAATGCATCTGCCTGGACACATTCTAAGTTCCAGTCAGGAGTGCATAAGACACTGCAAATACCAGGAATAACAGCACTGAATTTTTTCACCCACCATTTGCCACAAGTGTTGGATTACAACAAATTTAGAAGGTTATTCGGGAGTGGACCCACAAAAAGCCAATATCGGAGAGGAAATTTAAATGACGCCACTAGTACCCAAACGAAAGAAACCGATAGATAACACAGACTGCCTCCACCTGGAGGCATTCTAAGTTTCCGTCCAGATGTTCATAAAACACTGCCAACACCATAGGAAAAAGAACAATATGGGAGATGAAATGTACAATAACGGAACAAGTTTCCAAATGAAATCCTTGCTTACAATGCATCTTCCTGGGCACATTCTAAGTTCCAGTCAGGAGTGCATAAAACACTGCAAATACTGTAAATACCACAAACTGAGCATCGGAAACATGTTCAGTCTAAGTTACACTCCGGACGTCACAGAACACTGCACGTGGCGCTAAAAAAATATCAAATAAGTTTGACGTATGTTTGAACAAAAGCACTCAACATTTGGGTTTGTATATTTCTTCACATTATTTCTTCACATATTTCATTGCCGTGGAAATATCACACACCCAAACCGTACAGATTTGCAAATCTATTTCCTTTACATGTGTGCTTGTGTGCGCGTAAAACCTTTTGAATTTTTATACATACATAAAGCATCCGCAGTTGTGAATTTCACTGTTGCAGGCTGTGAGGTGCGAGCAATAAACATCCGACATCATCCGGCAATGTGCGTTTTAAGGAAATTTCCAATCAATATGACGTCAAGAGTGTCAAATTGCTTTTCATGATAATATATCATCACATTTGCGTTCATTCTAAGTTACACCCGGAGCACACGGCAAATGGTGTAATATTGGGGAAATGTAAAAGGTCATATTACAACTTGGCATGACTTCTGCTCAAATGGTGACCATTCTAAGTTCCCACATCCACATCATTACTGAATGCATATGCATGAGAAATTATTTAATTTTGACCCATTTTGAGATTTTCGGATTTTCGGATTTTCGGATTTCGGGTGTGCCGGGTGTAGGTGCGTTTTCCAAAAAACCATTCTAAGTTTCAGTCCGACGGTATAAAGTGCAAAACAAATCTCAATCCCTAATTCCCCCCCACAGAGGAATTTCCTATACTTCCCTCTTAAAAATTCCCCTTTTTTTAAGGTTTGGTAAACCCACCCACCATCACCACCATCCAAAAAACAAACATGGCACCTACCCCCACCTTTATGCCCCCCCCCCGTTGTTCATAGGGAAACAACCATACCGAGGCTCTGCGAGAGTTTGGTGGAGTTAAAGAGCTACGTGAAGAAAGTCTCCGAAGCGCCTTTGGCCTTAGTCCCGTTCTTTTAACCCGTTTTTGAAACGGAGGGAGGTTTTTGATTTGACGTGAAACAGGGTCCGGAATTTTTGTTGTTTGGGTGGATTTGGTCAGATCCGGGGATCCATAGGTTGGAGAAGAGGATTTTTCGTTGCCTTTTTTTGTTGTTTTTGTCGGAAAATAAGCGAGAAATTCATTGGGTATGTATGTTATATTCAGCCATTTTCTATATCTTCCTGTTGGCATTTGGGGGGTTTTCACCCCTGAGATTTCCCAATTAGTTGGGAATATCATGGGATATCTTCGATGGAAGGAAACCATCCTTCATCAATCAATCAGAAATTGAGATTACCCTCCACGAAACTAATATATCCGACCTTGGGAGAAGGAAAATCATCTTCAAGAGCACCTTTGTAGGGGATATGTTAGTTCTCTGGAGGGTATCCCTAAGGATCCCTGAAAGGTATGTCCTTTCAGAATTGGGGATTTCCTCGATGCAATACAATCAATCCTACTCGAACGGGTGAGGGAGATCCTCATTGTCCAAGCATCCTCATCTAGATGAGGGAGGATGGCACCATGTTTCAGCATTTCTATATGTAAAAAATCATCATCTTAAAATGACGCCAAGATTTTTAGATATCTATTGATGTTGGTTTCATTTTCATATCGTACACTCGATCTAGGTGTCCAAAATGCTAGGTAAAAACCCGTGAATTATATATATTCAAAAAGGGTTCCTTTGGATCTTTGTTCTTCCTACCATAGGTGACCACTCAATGGCAGGGGTGATCCAATAAATTCAGGATCAGCAAGATACGTATTTAGCAAATCTGAAGCAAGAAAGATAAACGAAAAATCTACTCTCCTGGCAACTAACATATGGGTGTTTCCTTAAATGGTGGTACCCCAAAACAGCCCAAAATGATCGTTTTTAGTAGGAAAACCCATGGTTGTTGGGTACCACCATTTTAGGAAACCCCCATATATCCGGCAAAAGGGCGATTTAGAAGATGATTTTCCTTTTCCAAAGGTGGGATATCTTCAAGTTGAAGGAGGGTCCCCCTTCAAAGGGCCGCACGACACGCCACTTGCCAGCTCGCAGGAACGGATGATGTTGGAGATGGAAGCCGAATTACCCTTGTCGAATGCACAGCTCTATGCGGAAATGAAGAAAGAGATGAGAGGAGCTGGAGGCCCCACCCTGCATGTTTGTTGTTATTTTTCACCATTGTTTTCCACGTTGGGGTGGATGGTTTGGGTGGCAAAAGAGAGTCACGATTGTTTTTGTCTCAACACCAGTTCCCATTTTGGTGTAAAGGATTCCGAACCCCCAACCCCACCATCATCAGTTCTTCGACTGAAAGCACTTCTGAAGTGCTAGGCGTTGCGGAGAGAGGTGAGGGCGATGCCACTTGGCTGCAGATGATGTTAAGATGCAACAGAAAAAAAGGTGGCAACATGAGTATAAATTGAGTTTGCTTCGCTCAGAACAGCAGACCAACCTGACTATTTGTTTGGCAACTAACATATCCCATCAAAATTCACTTTTGAAGATGATTTTCCTTTTCCCCAGGTGGGATATGTTAGTCCCCTGGAGGGTATTTGTTTGGTAGAATACGAAAAAACCCGTCGGAAAAAAGCCCAGGCCCTAAGAATCATGGGATCTCAAACTGGTGCGTTGGAGATCCCAGACCCCTGCGAACAACACATCCAAACCCCTCAAAAATCACAGGGTTCAGTGATTCTTAGGGGAAACTTGCATCCCAAGGGCACATGGCATCAAAAATCAGTGTGAAGTTTTGGATAATCTTGTTTCTTGTTGTGAGTGATATGTTCATTGATGTTCATTGTATACAGAAGTCTATGTGGTGTATGTGGTATAAATGGAAGAACAATTCATATAACAGCACGCCCCCGAAAAAATGGTGGTTGGAAGACGAGCCTTTCCTATTGGGGCCTGGTAACTTTTCACGGGCAGACTGTTACACTTCCAGATGGGTAACTTTTTCAGTTTCCAACCTTTGCAAAATCGTGACCGACTTCCCAGAAAAGATAGAAGTCGGAACTGCCAAAAAGTCCAGGGCCAGAATCCCAGGAAAATTCATCAGGGATCATGAAACTTGGATATTTGTTTTGTTGATGATTGTTTTCAGATTCTACCATGGTAAACAACCACCATTTGGGGAATGTTTTTATTTTTCCAAGCAACTTATGAAAATCTAAGTAAATTTACCACTCATCTGGATATCCATTTCGAGTCTGGGACTATTTCGGGGTGCAACTACCCAGCCGAAACGCAATTATTCGAGGAAGAAGATGCCGTTGAGGAAGAAGAAGATGAAGGTTGGAAATTGTGGGTCGAGGTGTTTTTTGAAACAGAAACCAGGTCAGGAAACACAAAACAAAATCCTTGGCGCCAGGTTGATTTGTAGATAAGAGGCTTTGATGAAATCCCTGCCAGTTCTGTAAGGATCATGTCATAGGCCCCATTATTTCAGGATCCTGTCCTTAACCAACCAGGTTGAATGGAAATGGAAGATGTTTTTTTTTGTCGTGACTCATGTGGTGTTTTTTTCACCCCAGAAAGGTCGCTGGCAAGATAAGTCTCTGGTGCAGAACAATAAAAAACGCATCAGTTTTCCCTGTAAAAAAAGGTAGCGATTTCTTTCCATCATTTTCATCAGGGTGATGCTTTTCAAAAAAAGAATGGAAAAACCGAGGCAACGAAGGGTTCCAAAAGACGTCCCAAAAAAAAAACACCGCTTTAAGCGGGAAATTCCAAACTCCAAAAACCCAATCGAATCAGTTTTGGTGGGTCCAAGCCGTTCCTTAGGGGATATCTTAGGGATCTTTTGGGATTCTCAAGCTTGGACTTGTGTTATTCTGCCATGGGATTAAACTCACCATGAAATACCACCCTGTCGGGAGAATACATTTTGGATCACTTTTTCCTTTTGCATCGAAGAGTCGCAAATCAAAGAAAATGGATGTTAGGTCATTTCCAACCATTTCCTATGAGTAAAGATTTGGTTCATCATCCAATTGATAGCCAACCATTTATAAATTTGGGTGGCAACAAACCTTCCAGTTGTTCAGAAAAACTCAGGCGCTGCTGGCGAAGAAGGAGAAGCTACTCCTGGACATGCTGAGGAAGAGAAAAAGATCCCACCTGCGGCTTATATGACCCTTAGCTTTGTGATTTTCTGGCTGATTTGCTGGAAGATCTATATGTAAGTTGGATCTACGCCCCGAAAATAAATTGGTTTCCGTTTTTTTTTCCAACCCTATAAGTGGAGTGACATGGGCCCCTACTTATAACTTGTTTTCCGTGGCCCACTTTGTATGTTAGTTTTCGGGGGGAGTACTTGGAGGATCATCCCAGTTAGTAAGTGGCTAATAACCATGGTGATCATAAGTCCCCTAAGGATCGGGCAATGTTCCCCTTCCAAATGGCCATTCATGGCTTATACATCAATGAGGGTGTCCCTAAGTACTTACAAGTCCTGGAAGCCCATCCTCCAAGTGTGTGAAACTTGACTCGTCAAACTCTGATTCGCTCAGCACCTGAAGGTGAACGAAATGTTTCGTACATGTCGGTGGCCAACTTCCCCCGAGATGTGTTTTTGTTGGTGATTTTGTGCGGGATGAATTGATCCATTTGATCCCATGGGATGAAAATCATCCCATGGGATGAAAATCATCCTGAAACAACCCACCATGTTTAGGGAGGATCATATTTTTGGATCACTTTCTCCTGTTGCATCCGAAGCGTCGCAAATCCAAGAATAAGAATCCCTGTAACGGGTAAATGAACCCTTATTAATGGATATACCCCGAAAACTAACATGACTGGCTGGAACATCCACCATGACTGAGTCGATATATTTCCTATTGAAAATTTGGGATGTTCCAGTCTGTCATGTTAGACTTCAGGGGTGTATGTATATTTTTGTTAACCCTTTTGAATTGGTGTATGACTACTCTCCAGGGAACTAACATATCCCCCCAAAATGGCTTTTTGAAGATGATTTTCCTTTTCCCAAGGTGGGATATGTTAATTCCCTGGAGGGTATCTCTTCAAAAGCACTCAGGAAGATTGTCTTACAGGTTGTCACCCAGACGGAAACTCGACTGCAAGGCTGATGGAAACACCCAGGTGAAAGCTGTCCACCTCGGCGTAAGGGGTCCACAAAAAACCCGGTGGTTTGGGGTAGGGGATGAAATCCTACCCAGTCATGCGAGATTGAAATGAAGCATTATTAAAGATCCCTATGAAACAACTCCAGTATTTCATGGAATGTCATAAGGTTTTTTTTGGGTGGCTCAGGTAAGTAAAAAGGTGAAGTGTTTTTTTTTCGAAATGGCCTGAGATTTTGAGGATTTGGGAAGGTCCACGAAATATTTGCACCCAGAATGGTTTGCTTGGTCGCAACAGTAACTGGCAATTCTTTGTGACATTTTTGGGATGGTGAAAACGTGACCCCTTCATAGTTTAAGTGACGTCCAACTAGGGGACAAAAAGGTCACAAATTGAATCACCTCGTAATGTGTTTTTTGTTTCTAAGAGGCTTGGAGGGCGTTTCGACCCTGGGAGAAGAATTGAACGAGGTATCATGATTTTTCCTGGCTTATCAAGGGTTTATCATGGTGGCCAGTCAGATACCTTATCTCTCGAGAACCTTGATGAGGCCGGCTATTTCTGTGGGGGGAAACCGTGGCATCCACATAGATTTGCCAAGAAGATATTCCACATCAAGTTGGCGATAGTTTCGCCATCCGAACCGAAAATTCTCGTTTCACACTCTTTTCTCCGAGGTAGACTGGTGGCTAGCTAAATAAAAATCACTTGATAGGTACTTAATCGCATTATTTACAAGGTTTTATTACATCCCAGGTGGTGATCGCCGGATTTCTGAACCATCAACAGTACTGCCCCCTAAGACTATACAACTTGTTTCTCCCTGAAAATAGGCCGTTTGTTTGCCATCCCCCCAAAAAAAAACAGAAAATTTCAATCATCTTCCCAACCACTCATTTTCAAAAATCCGAACTTGCTGTTGGTTTTCAGGGATATCTGGGGGGGCGTTTCACGGTTTAAGAAAAAGCCGCGATCATGAGGTTTAGGATGATATAATCCGAGGCCTTTCTTTGGTTTTATTCAGGGCATCTGACTGAGTTCCAACGTTTTCCAACCGCCAAATTTGCAGCAAATCCACGTCTGCTTGGTGTGGTGTTTTTTCCCACTTAGAAGATCCGGGGATTTTCATGTTTGTAAGTCCATTTCGTCGAAAAGTCTTTCCGCCCAATTTGCCAACTGGGATGCGAAAAAAAAGACGCCAAGGAAGCCTCCAATGAGAACGGCAAAGTTGGCATTGCCAGAACTGAGCCCAATCGTGTTTCAGCTGCATGGGTTGATATGGCGGGCTTGGTCAACCTACCCTCGCAACCTAGCGTGCCCTCCCCCCAAGAAATAGCCGGCCTTACTGTTGATGGCTGAAATCCGGCGTTCACCAGTTGAGGTTAGGTAGTTTAAGCCATTATTATTAGGGTTTTAGCACCATTCCCAGGTGGTTAGCAGGATTTCCGAACCATCGACAGTATGAGCAGGGTTTGTTAACCATTCGTTTCCCTTAGTAAGGCCGGCTATGTAAACCCTTATTTCTAAGGGGGGTGGGACGTTAGGGAGTGAAGGTTGACAACTGCCATGAATGAAAATCCAAGGTTGACCAGAAGATGTTTCAATGAGAGACGGGGAGAAAAAACAAACACTACAATTTGATATCTTCAGGTGGTTTTTTTTGAAAGATGTTTTGTTGAAGTTGTTTCAAGTCTAAACTTGTGGGGCGTGAATTCTTGAATGATCTTTGTGTGATTCATATGTTCAGTTGTCCCCCCTAAATTTTTTACATTAATATCCGCTAGACATCCAAAATATACCGATTAAACATCGTTTACCTTAGGGAGGTATGGCTGGATGTCTAGGCAACATCAAAACCCCCACGGTTTCAAATATGTTTGGATTTTTCACCCCGGTCATTGGAAAAATGATCCAATTTGACTAATTAATATTTTTCAATTCGGGTTGGTTCAACCACCAATTAGTTGAGGTTTCCCCTTTGAAAACAAAGCTGCCACGTTTTTTTTTGCACGAGGCAATCCAGCCTTGCCATATCCCAAGACTGGACGCGACTGGCGTTACTCAATGCCTACCGTACCTTGGGCAATGGGAAGATGGGAAGATGGGAAGATGTGATGGGTTGATAGGCATCAAATAAGGGATGATAGAAATGGTGGTCCTTGCGAGGATCGCCAACGATGATTTGCGTCAAACTGGAGCTCGAACGACAGCTGGATGGATTTCGAAGAGCAAATCCCAATTATGGTGGGCCCCATCGGCCCGAAGCATCGTGGAGGCCGTGGATAGAAGTCTTCTGGTGAGGATATTGTCTCAGATTTGAGGACGAAAGGAAAAGGAACATGGACACAGGCGATCTTCACCACGAAGTGGGCCGACGACCAGGGTTGCCACTTAGCCATGGGAGTGGTGGGACCTCCTCCTGGAGGGAAGAAACACGGCAGACAACCACGAGGCCAACAAGGTGAGGGCCCTCCATCAAAATCGTTGAAGAGGATCGATCCACTTATAGCGCCCTAAAGATTTTGCCACCTAAAGTCGCTGTTGTTACAGTACATATTCGTGAAGTACAAAACAGTTGTTGTTTGGAAGAATAGCTAGTTGGAAAGCAGCTGTTAAGGTAAAACAGCCATTCTCTTTGATGCATATGTAAAACAGCTGTTTCAGAATATGTTTGTTGTTTGAGTGAGTTGGATGCTGTTAGATTATCCATTCACATGCGATGTTTTTTGCCTCCCAGAATGCGAATGCGAAGGTTGATTTGATTGGGGATCCATACTGAAATTCTTGGATTTGCCTAGTTGGTGATTATTTAGGGATTGGGATCCCATGGGATGAAAATCACCATGAAAAACCACCATTTGAAAGATTTGTGTATTCTTTTCCAACCACCACCTTAAGCAAATCGAAGAATTGTAATAATACGGATGTTGACATGTGTTTGCATCCCTGATTTTTGGCAGCTCGTATCCCAAGAGGTGCACCAAAAGTTGAGTCTCAAGAAACCAATCCTGGAATTATGCTGCTACGAAAGCTACAGGAATCTGAGCAAATTATAGCGACTTCAGCCTAGAAATGGTGGTGATATTAAGTGAATCCACCCCATGAAGAAACTGAATGCAGGTTTTTAGGAATTATCCCAAAAGTATCCTGACCCCTGAAAACTAGCTAGTTTGAGGACCTATACACCCGCGCTATACAGGTTCATTCACCCTTCCATTGGAGGGTCCAGTGATCCGTTAGGGATACTGAGTTGCCTAGAAGAATTGGGAATGTCCAAGTTTACCAAACTCAACCGATCTGCAATCCAAGGCAGCCAATGTGGTGGAGAAGATTGTCGATGTATTAAGTCCATCGAAACGTGGACCAGTTCTTTCCATCATTCTGCTGATCCTTATTTGCTGATCTGACTTGCGCAGGGTTTTTTTGAGTGTGGTGCTGAAATTGACAAGTTGTTTGTTATCATTTTGGGCAGCAGGTTGGTAAAAGCTCTTGGTTATTTGTTTTAAAGCTTACAGAAAAGAACTTGACTGAAAAAGCTTGCAAGTTCACAAAGGAGAACTGATACCACTTTCAAGGTCCCATTGCAGGTGGTGTAACAAGGGTTGGGTTACATTGGTTACACACACACCCTGTCAACTGAAGTTCAGATTTGATAAGTTTATATTCCCATCATGTACCGGGTAATCTCACTTGGTACCAGTGGTGCTCAACAAATGTTTCACCCATCATTGACAATGGGAAAATAGCCACCCACTAAAATGTCAGTTTATTTGAGACAACTGGTGAAAACATAACCCTTCGAAAGTTAAGATAGATTGCCCAAAATGATGGTGTTTAAAAGGTATCTCCGGCTTCAAATATGGCTAATTTGGGTATCTATTCGTCAAACTTCAGGGGGTATTTTTTGGTTGTTCAACCAGATTCTTTCAAAAAAGATGTCAAGCATTCCGAGATCACTGAGCTTGTGTGCAAAACTCATCAGCCTTGCAATTCTAGCGGATCCGGTTTGCTATAGATGCCCCCCAAGCCCCCCTTTTCTTAGGCCGGAGGGGGGAGGTCTTTTGGAATGATAAAGTTGTTTGTTGATTTGAGATGTCTCTGTGGATATGGTTAGGATTTTTTGGCCCCCTATTGTAAGGGGAGAAGTCTTGTGATGTTTCTCCGACGCGGAAGTCGTGATTCATCGCTTCAATGGAGAGATTCGACGTCCTAGGAATGCGAAGAAATTCACAACAAAAGTCTGTTATGAAAGATGCTGTATCCCAAACGAAAACGAGAAGTTGTTTTCCAATACCTATTTTTTGTAAGGGCCTATGTGTTGGTTGAAACTACATTTTCTGAGAATAAAGTGAGTGTGAACATTTTATTCCAAGATTATTCAAAGCCGCCAGGGACCAAGCTGACGACGTCTGGGCCGGAGCAGCTTGCGCCTTTCAATAGGCTGCAAGCTCAGCGAGCAATTGCTGTTGAAATCGACCCTTGGTCGAGGCCGCAAATATTTTGGAATCAATGTTGGTCCAAAATTTGCGAGCTGAGTCGTGTGAAGGAAGGGGAGAAAACAGCATTTTATTGCGGCAGTCAGGGATGTCGAAAGCGGTTTGACAATGAGTCAAGCTTTTGGCAGCACTTGAACAGCAAAGCTGGAAAGCCTGGTCACCCACCTCGTGACATATGTAAACGATGGGGTTGTGACCAGCCCTACATCCCTGTTGATGACCCCGAACATCCAACGCCGGAGGAGATTGCGCGCAAGCAGCGAGATCTTTATGGCAAGTTGGAAGCTGGAATCAAAGCTGCACGAGGAAGGGTGGCTGAGATGGTCCAGCGAGCTCATGGCGAGGATGATGCCTCAACCTCCGATATGATTGGATCGGACTCCAGTGGAGAATCAAAGGAGGATAGCGATGAGGTTATCAAGGAAGCCGAATGGTACGGGCTTAATGTGGAGAAGTTGGGATTTTTGAAACGGTCAAGCGAACATGTCACATACTAGTGCCCGGCACCAAAGCAAATCAACTAGAAAAACTGTGGATATTGTCACTCAAGAATCGGAAGAAGTATAGCAACCAACTGGATGATTATTGGGGAATTCACCCAAATGGTGGTGATTGTAAGGAAATCCCCGTAAAATCCCCAAACCATTCAGGTTTAGAGGAATTATAGTAAAATTGGCAAAGATAATCTACCCGGATAGAATTTCCTCCATTCCTTCATCTATGTTTACTATTACTAAGACTTATAAGAAAAATTTCCCACATTTTTCGATCCTGGACTTCTCATGAGCCCAGGATCATCATTTTTATCATCATTTCCAATGTGCCTTTTGATGCAGATCTGCAGTGTGTGACTTGGCTCTAAATCAAAGCGACCAAGAATCAATACTACTAGGGTGTCCGGCTGGAAGTGATCGTAACTAGTTAATAAGTTGGTTTTTTTGAAATTCACCTATTTAGGGGACTTACATCCAACCTACTTACATAGGGGTTAGGACATCCAGTTACTACGTACCAGCAGGCACATCCTAGTAGGCATTCGATGTATTCAAAGCTTGGAACTACACCACCATTGTCCCTTACGGAACGGTAGTGCTTGGATTGGCAAATGAAGGTTATCTCGGGATCCCCAAAAATTTGCCCAAAAATGTCATCCTAATATTGACGATTGCACCCTGGGTGGAGGGATAGATCGAATGTTTAGGTTCGGTCGGGCCCTCTGGCCTGGAACTCCAACTCCATTCTTGGCACATCGAAGAGGAAAAATCCACCCGACGTTGAATCCCAGAAATGAGTGGATCGTTGTTGGTTTGAGACATGGTTTACCCCCCAATTTGAGAACATTGATCCCAAAAAAATCATAAGTTTCTTTAACGTGTATACATCTCGCGCTTCAAATATGGCTTAGCACCCTGAGTAACAATCCCTTTCATAAGGGGTACCTCAAGAATCCAAACCACCAAGTTGCCATTAGTTCAATGTACAGAAAGTAGGTCATACCGTTGATGGTTCAGAAATTCCATTCCACCGGGCATTGTTTAAGACCCCAAGAAGACGGCATGTCAATGTGTTTTTCCATATCAACTGATTCGAAAAACAATTCTGAATCATCAACAACAGGTGCCAAAAACCTGATGTTCATCATCCAAAAAGTGTTGAATGCAGTTGTTGGCAAGATGTACCAGGTACCACAAATTGGCAACCAAAATGAGAAACAACAACATCTTAAGCAATAAATGTTGGACCGGAGATGGCCCAAGAAATCGACTTGCGACTTTAGAGTGAATTCCTTCAACTTATATGTAAATATTAGATCTGTATTTTTCTGTGTATAGTATATATCATATATATGAT
>DF239350.1:0-21414 GCA_000507305.1 Breviolum minutum Mf 1.05b.01
AGACAGTTTGCAGTCATGAACCGCAAGAATACCCTGCCAAGCTACCAGGCTAGATCCAGCTAGTGTGTTTCTGCTACGAAAGCTGCCATTGGTTTCAAGCTTCCAATTTGGGGTCGGCGGCATGGGCGGTAGCCCTTAAATATATGATAATATATGCAAAATGCCCAAAAACTGTCTCTCCATGATGCCTCAGAGACGCCATGGTATGAAAATTACCTATGCCTATGCTCCAATGCTAATTTCATTCCTGAAACAGGCGCCTTATCTGTGCACATGTCATTCCATTTGCACGGCTTGAAGTGAGTACGTAAATTGTGGAGCGAGTTTAGTATTGTTTCACAGGAAAAGTTGCTCAACATCCATATACATCCCAAATGAATGGAAACAAAAGATATCCCACAGGTATCTTACACTTCATGACAGTTGCTACAGTAAAAGTCAATGACAATGTCCTCAACGTGCACAAAATCTAGGCAGAATTCTGCCAGAACCAACTGACGAGTCACATGCATCAAGAAACCCACCAAAAACGGCTCTGACGGCTTGAATTGGGAGAAGAAAACCAACCCATATAGCCACCACATTGGTGGAATCCTCCATGAGACAGACTCATCCACTGCCATGGTGGGCACAGGTTGCGAACGCAACGCTTGTAAAGAAATATCTATCTTTAGGTGTCAGTTTGGATCGGTCTTTGACTGGGCTTTGACTGCTTTCGCGTGAAAAAAAGTTTCAGAAAATCTTTAGCAACAAATGATCATTCAAATCTACCATCAATTCATTTGAAGAATCTTTGAATCACTTCCCAGTGTGAAACTGGGGATTAGCAGCTAGAGACCATCCTGCCCGCCAGAAAGCATTTCTGCATTTCATCGAGTTGTTTGATTGGAGCCAAGGAGCGACAACAACGTGCAGCTGGGCAGAATCAAATGCTGGCAAAGTCAGGCTACAATCACAGATTTTTGGGTGAAATTACCAAGCTTTTTTTGATCCTGAAATAACAACGCTATTTGGAATATGTGTTTCTTGAAACCCTTCAAACTACCAATAAAAACACAGAGTCGTTGCAAACTTTCAAACTTCTCAAACGTCCCTTTCAAAAAAAAAGAACTTCGCATCTGGATCCAGGATCTATGATACCATCCCAAATCATCCCCCGAATTTCTTGACACCAAGAAACTGCGGACTTTACCTAAAGCAACCACATAGAGACCTTTTAGGTGATGCCTGGCCAAGTTGTCTGGAAATGCGAAATGCCTGTGCCATGGTTCTTCCATTCATCTGGCCAAAATATTTCACCAAAAATGGATTTCCCTGAAATTTTCGGGGAATTCCCTTCCATCCAACAACCAATTGGGGGCCTTTTCGGTCGTGTTTTCGGTCGCTATAATTTGACTTGATGCATATCTATTCACTTGTCGGGCACAATGATTGATATGTGGTTCTAGCTGGTCGAGGTTTCAGTCCACAAGAGTGGAAAAAAATTCAGCCACTGTCCATGAGGTAAGCACCCTGAAATAAGGCCATCGTTCGACAACGGTTTCTATATGTTGGTACGTACCAAATAGTGAATGGCTGCTGACTTAAAATTTGAGGAAGTATGTAGTGTTTTCAACATTTAGGGAAGTAACTACAAAATAGACGACAGAATGTTCTAGCAATAGTGAATGAAGAACAGAATTGTACTGCTAGAAACAATGAAGAATGAGATCTGTTTGCTACATACCATACATCTTTGCATCCGAATACCAAGCAAACATCAAATCTGGGCACTAATACGTTGGTAGATACGGAGTTTGTCCTATCGTCGAAACTGATCTACTGCTAGGCTGCGCCTGTTGACATGCAGAGTACAGTATATATCCCATTTTGAATAGGGGTTCATATGAGCAGTGTTCAAAACCCAGGTTACATTCCATTGTACTACCTTGTTCAAAGAGGTTTCGATCATAGGATCCAATAGTTCCTAAATCATCCTAAAACCAAAGGTACACCCCCACACAAGCCTAAACAACCGAGGTTCTTCTTTCACTCATCTCAACTGAAATTCCACCAGGCGGGCGCCTCGTGATGTCGATGCCATAGCGGAACACTTGCATCCTTGGCCGCCGCGATCCAGGATGATGAAATTCTGGTGTATATGGTGGATTTTGAAAATGGTAATCTCGACCAAAGCATGGTGTGGTTACGAAATCCAGGCACTACAAATCCGAAGATAGAAACTATGATTTTGAAGGGGTCTCGCCTCCCATACTACTCCTACTACCACTACTACTAATATTAATATGCGTAATGATATTGGGTGTCGCAAACGTCGGAAAAAGTCACCTTGATTGGAATAACGTTGTTGATTTCTATAAGTTTTAAAACTGTTTTTTTGTTCAAAAAACCATTTCCAAGAAACATTTGACAAGTGGTTCGAAGCCACCTGGGGCACCGCACATGATGATTTCACAATGGCAACATATGAGGATGAAAGAATGCCCTTAATGAAAAAAATGCAAGTGAATTGAACATCTTGAGTGATACAAGTAGACAAAGATGTAAGATTTTTTAGTGCGAAGTCCAGCTAAAAAATCCTCTGCTGTCTGTGTCCAGGTTCAATTTCCATGCATTTTCGTCCTTCCAGTTGTCACAATCCTTCAATCATCCGCTGTTACCAAGTCTCTCATCAAGTCGTGATTCAATGCCTTCCCAGTTCTGAGCCACACTTGCAGCTGGCGTCGGCAGAGTTGTTCCATCTTTTTTTCAGTATTTCATCCAGCTACTTATTGTTTGCTGGGTCTCTCCACCATCACGACAGGAGATGTGATGGATGTCAGAAAAAGACAGGCCGCGCAAAAGATATCCGTGTGTCTGTGTGGATACTGTAGTTGACGGAAAGTTCCCTGCGCAGCTTGTGATTTGTAAGGGTGAGGAATTATGTACACATCATCCAGAGTAGGTGGTCGCTTAACCCTTAACCAGTAGATCATTTGTTCATCATTCAATACGTATCCAGTGGCTCATTTGTTCATCATTCAATATGGAAGACCGTCCCATCCCTTGGTCATTTGCTGACATAAAACAAACACTCCAACCAAACCTTCACATTTATAAATTCATAGCAATAACATAGTCACTAGTCCAATCTCCCAAGCGAAGTCAATCCTCCCACAAAACAGCCCGTCAAGTCCAATCTCTGCAATCTGGGAGATACGAAAGCACCCCGTTTGCAGTGAGGTTCGAAATGAGATTGCTTCTATACGTCTGTACTGTTCTACGGGTAAAAAGATTCCATCAACATATTCACTTGAATTCATGACAAAAACATCAGAAATCAATAGCTTCTTGCATCCCACAATAATCTTGCTATGTGTAGAAGCAGGACCAGCGGCCACGTTCCAAATGTCCAAGGAATCAGCATCCTTTTTCGCAAAAAAGATGGATAAACGGGCACACCGAGATAGAAAAATGTAGGAGTCTTCGTGCTGGCCAGAGATAGCTGTTGATGGACAAAATCCTGCACAACTTGGGATAACTCCAAAGAAAAGAAAAAACGAATTAAAGAGGTATCGAAGATTTGGCCCATCAACAGCAACACTGTATTCTCATCACCAATTCTCCAAACCTTGAAAATTTGTGCATGACTGCCGGTGACATAGTCTCAGGTTCCAAATAGCTCCAAAATTTACATGGTGAAGTGAAATACCTTAAAATCACTCAGCCCATGTTTAAGCCATATCACTGCTTAGGGGATTTAAACCCAGATTTGGCATCCTTTAGATTTGCCTTCCCAACATTCATTGGCGATGGACACAAAGACGCAGCTTGCAAAGGAGTGAGACGTCATACTGCAGTCTGCAGCGCACCCCTCGTTCAACAGAGGCACAACTCCCAGTTAGGGACGGGAACCGGCTCGCTCGACATGGAAGATTCTAGATTACTGTAATCATTGATGATCAAATATCTATCATGTGTGTATAATTGTCTTAAATTATATATACGTTTATATATATATATTATTTATATATTGCTTATATATACATGTACAAGGGGATGCCCAAGCTCAAAAAAAGATCTAATAAAGTTTTTGTTCAGCTCTTTCGATCTCCGGCTTCCCTCTTGGCCTCGATTTTGTATTTTTTTGTGGTTTTTCGGTGTCAAAAGTTCATCGGCATGAAATTCATGTCCTCCCCGTGTCGGATGGGATGTGGAGGGTTTTTGTCGGAAATTTGTCGCAACAAAGGGTATCAATGCTGCCGAAAAAAGGGAGGGGAATAACCCCCCCCACCATCCAAAATGCAATAAACTACCGCAATTAAGGGGGTATTGATGCGATGGGTTTTGGTTTTTTTGACCGCATTTTTTTTGGATGTTATCCAATGTTGATCAAAACATTTGAGGCATGAGGGATCTCATACGGTGTCGAGACTCATGTTGTTGTGAACATATGTCATGATATATGTCTTAATCGTCCCAGACTGCAAAACTATTGCTTACACACACAAAATTGAAAAAAAATAAACAGGAACTTGGAACCTTTTCAATTCAATTGTTCAATTGCAAAATTATATCAAACAGTTCGATCTAACTAGTGATTTTGGTCCTTCTGGGGTTTACTTTCGAAATACATCATCTGTGAATCGTTGATCACTCCCCTTCGTAGTGCTTGCTTTTGTCGATTTGACAAGGAAGGAGTTCGTACAACCAAAAGACAAGCCGTTCTCAATCCGTTCTCCTGAATCAAAAATCATCAAGCCATATCAAGCCCTGCTGTTGAGGCATTATACCCATCTAGCAACAAGACTGGAAGAACACCAAATCGCTCCAATGTGCCTTAACTGAAATCAAATCAAATTCATCCAAGTGATTTCGTTAAAAAAAAAGCCAATGATCGCATTCCTGTCCTGCCCATAGTAAGGAACTTGTTGCGGTTGATTCATGGCACCTGCGTTGCGGCCCGGAACTCAACAACAATTCTCCGCAGGGCTGGGACATCGTGCAATGGATTTCATCTTGGGCTTCTTGGGGAAAAAATCACCCACTAACCATAGATAATTACACATTTGCAGTTACCCTAACTTTTGTTGGCGATTCAAAAGTCACGTAAATATCAATATCGGTTTGTTCGAATCTGTATGAAACCAACCTTGTGTGTGTGTGTGTGGCTTTTTTTTGGTATCTCATTTCTCGTGGTTTTGTGTCTGAACAAAGGCCAATCGTTGATTCACCACCTATCATTCGGAAGGCGAGGTCAAGGCCGTCCCGGAGTCGTCCAGGAGTCGGCCCATAACTTGGATTTCAAAACCCCCGGAAGATGAACGGCGGAAGAACATGGAAAATTCCCTGGAGGTTTAGGGTTTAGGGTTTAGGGTTTGGTTCAGATCATTTTCCTTCCCTAAAAAAATGGTTGATCGGCTGTAGGTGAACCTTTCGCCGTTCATCGGAAAGAGGGAAAAGAAGTTGGGAGGGTCATCCCACGAACCGCTGCGCTCCCACTGATTGTAAGGTGACCTTGGTGATTGTAACACAAAGGGATAAAAAAAACACAGCCATTTCAAGCGGTTGAACTAGACCTAAGTCGAAAATAGTTGGAAAAACATTCATCACCATTTGTTATCAATCATGTATGATATAGATGTCTCAAAATGAACAACCCCTAAAAACTAGTGGAAAACTCCAACATCTACAACTAAAATCGACCACACTTTCCATGCTTTGGAAGCTCATTCCCCTTTGAGCCGACACCTTGCCAAAGACCAGGGCCTGAAAGCAGTGTTTTGCTGAGAAAAAAAAGCCAATCACAATCACCTCTCCAAACATCGAACTCTCAAATTCAAAAAAGTTGCAAAGCTTTGGGAGATATGTCATTCCAAGTATTGCAAAAGAAACTTACAAAGTTTGGATTTGATATGGATTTGATAAACACGCGTAGTGTAGAAAGAGATATGTATTTGCTGTTTGAACAAACGGAAGATGACAGTGGGATTGTTTTGGTTTGGATGTTGCTTTAAAGACCTAAATGACTCTTTCAAATTTGGACTTTCTGTTCAAAAATAATATAAAATAATTCATGTCTTTTAGATGCATCATGGTGAATCCATCAACTTCGAAGGAGAAGCATGGCAATGCCAAATCCAAAGGGCTATCACTAAACCTACATTGCGAACGTATATATACATTAAATTTTAAATGTTCGTGATTTTTCATCTATGTTCTTTACATCAAGGCATCATCTTTACAAATGCACTCACTTCACTTCAAGTGTCAAACCTCTGTCTTCAAACCTCTGTCCTTTCTGGATGCTTCCCAAAATCTGGTGTAGTTATACCTGTTACTTCATGTTGTTGATGCGTCTAAAAATTCCGGATCGCCACCTTGTGTAGCACCTCCTTTCCCCATGGAGAACGAGGAAAAGTCGCCTTGGTGCATCAACTTTGGCCAGTCACATCACCATGGGGCTCACGAAAAAACAAGGCATTCCAACGCAGCCTTCTCCATAAACACTGATTCATCATACTCTCCGAACCCCAGCAGCTAAAAGTTACTACAGAAGGGTGTTTGAGAATACATACTGCTTTCTGTAGACGATCATAGATGAAAAATACACATTTGAATTCATTTGAACCATGAAAAAAAAACAAGCCGTGATGCCATCACATGAAATCCTGATTTTTTTAAGGATTGTCTATTTCCAGGGCTGAGCTACAATCATCCCCCAAAAAAACAGGGGGAAAATCCGGGAAACATCCATCAACCAAGCAGGTTTATGCTTAGTCCCAGGCCCACGGAAGACATCATCCCTCCCTGCCCACCGAGTGCCCACGACCATGCTTGGAGAGAAGTGCAAGTGATAGACCGGTGACCAATGGAAACTCCGACTCCAAAATGAGTTTCACGTTTCATTTCAATCGCAGTTACATCATTTGAAATTAGCCACCACATGGCTACAATGACTACCAGGGACTAGTATAGTATTGATCTGAATACATCAATGAGTTTGCAAATCCTTCCAAACCTCATGGTGGCAGCTAATTGACTGTACTCACATGTTGAGTTGGTGGTTCACATTGCACCTAGTCTAGCCAGATCTCCAATTGCCAAAGCCCCATTGTTAATCGGTGTGTTTTCCTAGGATACAGCAGGGCTACGCACCAACATTAATCACCAAAATCCAGATTTGCTCATCTAAACCCATCACCAATTTTTCGGTCAATTTTTGGTGATCAATTAGTCAATTTCCTCATCCCAAGTCATTCCCGTTTGCCACCCCCAACCTGTTGCCAGAGCTGTCCAGGGGTGAGGCCCTACGAGTGTTCAATCAGCCAATTGATTGATGAGATGCTATTAGTGATAATTACTCATGACAATTTCTGAAACATGTACAAAATCTACACTTGAAGAAATTCGGCTCGGAAGCTTCCCAAAATGACATGGGAAAGGTTGAAACATCTTCAACAAGATGCAATTTACACGTTTCATAAAACTCATCACCGGGTCCCGTCTCGGTAAGCCTCCGGATACGACATACCTGCTTGCCACTGGGAGGCCCTTAGGTATGGAATCAATGCTCCCATCAGCAAGCAACACTAGGAGGGGTGATGGGATGACTTAGTGAAATTCCTGAAAGGTCAAAGTGTTCATAGAAAGGGTGGCATAAACCAATCCAATGGCGAGTCTTGCAAAATGTACAGCCACCAGCTTGTAGAATAAATCACAAGCTGGCAGAGCCTGATCCTCGTGGAAACGAATGTGGAAAACATGTTTAAAAAAAAAACTCCGTCATTGTAAGTTGGGTTTGTCTTTGTCTAGGTGGTGGTTTCAACCCATCTGAAAAATATTAGTCAAAATGGGAATCTTCCCCAAATGGGGGTGAAAACAAAAAATATTTGAAACCACCACCTAGTTGTATCCTGTCCATTCCCAGCGGTTTTCGGTCATACAGTTTGTTACACTGAGATTCACAAAACGCCCAAGTTTCCCCGACTGTGCTCCAGAGGTCTGTTGAGCGTGTCTGGCCTGCACAGTCGGCCCCAACAAACGACTTCTCATCCCAAACCGTTCTGCGAAAGAATCACCAAGATGTTAGGAAAATAATAATCATGAATAATTTTTAACATATCAGTCCATATAATTCCTTATTCCAATACCAATGATGTACATATAACACCAATTTATGTGTGTATATATATACATATACATGCAATGTAGTGGAAAGGCATGGGGAATAGTTGTAGTTTGTTGCCCCGTTTTCACACATCATTTCAACCAGCTTCATCACCATCTCATCATGTCCATCCATTGTCGTCTTTTTTTCTTTGGGATTCACAACCATTATGGTGATTCATGGTGATTCAACCACTATATTGTCCATCCATAATGGTGATTCAACCATTCAACCATTGTGCCTATATCAAGAACTGTATGTCGTGACTTTTGAGTGATGTGCCATTGACAGTTTGGATTTAAGGGGTGTCTAGGACATTCATTTCCCTCACCCGTTTTGTTTGTGTGTGTGTGTGTTCAAGCACGTGTGGGAAGATTAACTTGACTTTGGAGGATGTTGCAGGGAAGGTTGTTTGATGATTGGTTGGTAGGTTTGGGCTATTTAGCTTCCAATGCAATATTCTATCAAGGGGGGTCACATGAGATCTTGGGCGTTCCTTGCCAATATGAACTTGCTTTCTTGGCGGCTAATACGTTGCACCTTGGTACAGGTTGTTCGAAAAACCAATGCATCCATGTTCCTTTACTTTTTTCTATGACGGGGCCTGCGGCAGAGTTCCAATGATGATGGAGAATATGAGTCACATGAGATGATCATAATATCACTATATTCTGTAGTCATAGAAAGCAACAATGATGGGAAGCCTTACCTAGCACTGTATCTCTTTCTTTGCAGACATGCATCGGGGGCACCCTCTGTTTAAGACAGAAGATTGGTTCAGAGATGTTCAGAGCGCCCCAATCCCCACGCTGGACGCCTGTAAGTAACTCAACCACTTGGACTCCTCAGGCCCAGAAACCGGTGATATGTTGTGAGATCGTCATGCAATTGTGTTAATCTGCCCTAATAATACACAACAACTCCAACCAACTGCTACCAATCTCGTCTGTGTCAAACTCTCGTGAAGAATCCTCCGAAGTCATCATTGACGGACTTGCCTGGCAAGGATTTTGGGATATATAGGGGAATGGCTGCCCTGCAGTTGAAATTGGTTCTCAGATATGTATAATATATAGATCCAATTTATATATAGTCATAGCGCCAAAATACCATATTTAGGGAGCAATTAGAAAGATACACCTACAAAAAACAAACATGTAAGTGTCAATACACAGAAATTTACATATCTACCATGTTTAGCTGTCTCTATGTATATACTAAACTTGAGATTGTGCCTGAACTGTCTGCATGACTACTGCCTATGCAGAAAATGGGTGGACCCTGTGGGTCATCAGTGTACTTCTTCGATGCAGTGATGCACAAATCTGCAAATAGGAAGATACACCCACCCGAGTAAGAGCGAGTACCAGGATCACAGACACATACTGTTAGTGTTAATTTGCTTGTCTCTTGATCTTATTTGGACACAAACGGACTTGAGTATCTCCCTGCGTCATGCCTGAGTTTGCAATTGGGTTAATGGTGAATTTTTCAGTCATCAGTTTTCCTCTTCCCTGTTCTTCTGTTCTTTCTGACGAACTAATTTGTGCTGTATAGAAACAGAGAGACAAGTCATGTGTTGTCTTTTGGAGGGGATCCGAGTGGGTCTTACACGGGCCATTAGTTCATTTTGGATACTTTGGAAATGGCATTCAGTCATTCAGTGTTAGATTGCGTGGAGACAGGTAAGTTTGAGTCAGCAACACCGCAATTCAAAAGAAATGACTTCACTTTTGCACCAGTGAAAGATGCCATGTGCTTTGGCTTTTTGTTGTATTCCAACATAAACTTGATGGGTGAGGCTGTTGGTTTGCTATAGGGATGCTTCCAAGAAGAGCTCCCATTGGCATCAATAGATAGAAAAAAAGATAGAAAAATTGAGATAGACATAAACATGTATATATATATACACATATCTATTGATAAATGAATATCATACATATTGAAACAATACATATATATATATATGAATATATGCACCAGCAGCTCCAGTACCTTAACCTCCCAGGTCCCTCCCAGGTCCCAAAGGTCGGTCACTTTCGAAGTCAGCCTGTGGAGGACCAAGTCCAGGGGGTTGAGCGTAAGCCATCGACTTCTGACCTGACTCGCGGAGGTTGATTTGACCATTCCACCATGGAGTGTAAGTTCCCAGGTTGTTCCACCTCAAATAAATGGGAGTTTTATGATGATATGTATGTATAGATATTTACATATATATATATGTATAGAGGCATATCAGTATATTTATATACGTATATAATAAACTGGTACTGTACTATTCTGGATAGTATCTCTCAGTTTTTCCCCACTAAAGAATACATACATTGTTTATTGGAGTCACCTCAGCGAAGATTTGGAACCGTGGCCTGAGTCTCGACTCTGCATGTAGTTCGCCTAGGCTGCGGATTTCCCGATGAAGCGATTAAACCGAGAGAATGTGACATCCTTGCAGTTTCAGACTTGAGAGAAACCATAAATCCTCATAAATCATATTAAATCATCATAAATCTATGCATCGTCCATCCAGGAAGCAATTTCAAGAATGCAAAATCATTTTTTGTTATCTCAAAAATCATCTCACCAATTACTCGGAAACGATTGGTAGGTTGGTCGGCCAATACCATCCAATTGGGCAAGCAACTCCTGCTTCGTCTTTGGAAATACCTGGCCAAGAGACGTTCGAACTGTGTGATCGATCTCAAAAATACGTACATGTACCATATATGTTTGCCGGGTTTGTTTGTTATCCCAACAGGTCTTCACAGGAAAAAGTGTCCATTCACTACCTATGTCAGAAACAAACTCCTCGCTGGAATTGGATGCTTAACTCGGAACTTCCAACTACCTGATGCCTCACGGAAATGATAGGAACTATGCATAGTCAGTTGATTTCCTTAAGGGGACTTGTTGGTCACAATCCCATCAGGGGACTCATTGTTGGTCTGGTTAAGTTAGCCCCATTTAATTTGTTTCAACTAAACGAACTTAACAATGATTGCGATTTCATTCCATAGTCTAACCTGAAAAAGTCTCATTCTTTTCTATCCGATTCCATCTGAGCAACAAATGGCAAGCCTCAATGGATAAAATGGCAACAAATCAACCGTACGATCCCCCCAGGTCCTTTAGAGAACGAGCCTGCCAAATTTGGTGGTACACTTGGTACAGCAGGCTGACGCGGGCGACACACACCATTGCGGTGTGACACAGAGTGAGGTGCAATGTGAAACATGCCAGAAATCTATGGTCACAATGGATCACATAAAGCCATAAAGTATCATAAAGTCAAATTTATCATCTCCTACCAGCTAGAAAAAAGTGAAGAAGCCAAAACGCACATGTCACATGTAATGTTCTTTTGGGCGGGCGAAGGGGAGTCAGCATATTTGCCTTTCGGGTGTTGTGTCATCTACTTTCACCCTACAAATTCCACCAAGCATTTTAGCAAACAGTGCGTAAAGAGGGACGGCAGTGATTCTTGTAAAGGGAAAAGCGAATTTGCTTGGTGTATTCGCTTGGTGTATTTGCTTGCTGTATGCCAGCCAGATACGCAAGAATCTCTACTTGGTGGTTACCAACCCAGGTCGAAATTATAAAAACAAATGACAAATGGGAAATCATAGGGGTGAGGTTTGACGGCACCACCTACCTACCTATTCGGACACGAATTGCCACGCGAAGTATCAGCGCTTGAAGATCAAGAACCCTGCCGAATCAAAAACCTTCAAGCATCCCCTTCCAAAATGATCACCATAAGCATCCCCTCCCCCTTCTTTTTGCGATTTTTGCGAAACATTGAATTTTCAAAAAAAAATCCGATATGAACTTCAAGAATCTGGAGCCTTGGAGCGGGTCGCAAATCATAATACCTATATAACGAAGGGTAGAATCATTAAGTGATATGAATCCCCAATAGATGAAGCCCCCATAAAAAACCTGGGAGAATCCCCAATATTAACCTAAATTATAACGAAATTCCTCTGGGTAGAATCCCCATGTGACTGGGTCGAATCCCCATATGCAATGACAATGGCTAATCCTTATAACTGGGTAGAATCCCTTATAACTCCTGTGGTAGGCAGAACCCCAGTTGGTTAATCTGGACAATTTCTATATAACTGGATAGAATCCCCAATGTCAATGTCTTTGCTTCATCTCCCCAAGAAGTCATGCCACACCTCGCTTTCAAGATTTGGAGGTGACCTGGAGGGGAAAAGGATGACAGTTCTGCGGAATGTCTCGGTATAGCGTAGGAAACGTGTATGGGAAAGTGGAAAAACAGGACACATAAGTTGTAAACCAACTTTACTCTCGCGAAATAGTATCATTCTTTGTCTCAGATCAACGGGTAGCGTGTATTCAATCATCATCAATTGCTCAATAATTCATTCAAACATTTGTGCAAACCTCCTCAATTGTAATGGGTCTCCCTTTCCTAAAACAAAACATTAAACCGCCAAAGATCTTTCTGCTTCTGCCGAAAACAACACTAATTCACAATATGAAGTCACAATTCTACTGTTGAAGGCCGAACTCCTGCACCACCTAGGATGGTGCTAAAACCCTGTAGATAATGGGATAAACTACCAACCTCATCTGGTGAACGCATGATTTCTGAACCATCAACCGTATAAAACTCCAAGTCTCCTGATTTTTGCCACAACTTCCAACCCTGTAACCCTCCCTACCTCGCAGGTGCTTCAGATGCACCTTTCGTCCGAAAGGATGGCACCTCAAAAATCACACCCCCGTAAATAAAACTTGAAACCAAAACAAAACTCGAAAGGTCATTGTGCTAAAAGGTCGTTGTGGTTAGAAGAAAAAATGGTGGTGACTTTTGATGGATGATTCTCAAAAATTTGATTTTTGTTGGGGGCGGGTCGTGGTGAACATGTATGCAATATTCATACTATCATATAACATTTCAACTCAGATTCACATTTTACAATATTCTACAGTGTAATCTTTTGTATGATTGCTTCTTGTCACCATTCCATCCTGTTTTTGATGGTCGACAATGGGATGCCCGAACCGGCATGAACACTGCATTGGGTGGCCGTAAAGGTGCTTTCAGCGCCTGGCATGGCTTGCCCCCCAAAGTCGCCATAAGCCCAGAGAATTATCTTAGTATTATCATGAAAATCCCAGGTTTAAATCATAATACTAGATGTTGAATAGATTTTGGTATGATCATATGTATATATATACAGTGTATACTCATCTACTAGTTATCTACTGGTTATCTGCTTGTTATCATCCTTATGATTCCAAAAAAAAACTCCAGGCTCCAATTTTTTCACACTTGACGACTGCCACACCTTGGCCTCTTCCACACCTCGGCGTGGCTTTGAACGAACCAACACTTCGTCATCACCAAAAAAACCGTTGGACGGTCGTGAAATTGTGGAATAAATGAAGCAAACTGAACCAATACTGTTGATGGACGAAATCCTGCACCACCTGGGCTGGTGCTAAACCCTATAGATAATGGGATAATCATCATCCTTGGTGGTGCAGGATGTTGTCCATCAACAGTATCTAATGATATATGTGTAATAGAATGTAATAGATGTGATTTGTTTCTGCTTGTTTGAAAAAAGATTTCCCCCCAAAACTCCCAGCCATCAAATGCCTGATACCTTTGACGCACCCATTGCACACTCATCATCGTGGATCTTATCTCAACGCTGTTCATATGGACAAACCAAGAGTCTCACTTACCACTCTTCAGCTGAAAAAGTGGTAAAGAGTTCATCAGTGTTTCTCACTTAAAAAGGAGGCCTCAAAAGATGGACCTTGTTGAAACATTCACCCGACTTTCGGCCAACATCCGGCCTGCAGTCACTGCGATGTCTTCCCTGGCGAATCACAACTTGAAGAAAAGATCTAAGTGAAAACTTGATTCTTCAAAAATGGAAGCCCGGTTCCAAAACATTTTCTGGAATCATTCCCATATTTAAGAAACACACTACTGTACCTGATACCTCATTCAAACTCGTTTCCTAGAAGCAACACCTAAAAATAAGATCAGAATCAGCAAAATTAAAGTACAAAAAAGGCACAAAATGATCAGGACTTTGGTCACTGCTTTTGCATAACACTGATCAAGGATTATAAAGTGACACTTGCATTTTGTTTGGAAAAAGCATGTGCGCTATTTCTTGATATTAATGTACCATTTACACTGAAACACTGAAATTCTCATGAGAACAAACTCAAAGCCCGCAAGTCACTTTGAACTGCTATGATGAGCCAAACTGCCGAGTCTGTAAGCCATTTAAAAAAAAACTGCGATCATCAAGAAGATAAGTGGATTCGATGTCATTTCAAAACTCCATCTTCGAGGTACAGACACAGATAAAGCAACGCAATTGTTTGGGTTCAATTTTGACTATATGTTTGTCTTTGGTGTAACATCGAGGCATATCATGATACTGTACGTTGTAGTAATCATTGCTATAGGGTAATGGTATGTTACAATAGATAAGACTATACTGGAAAGTAAAAGCAAAAATATGTTGCAACAAAATATGCCAGCTACTCTTTCTCCCACAATCATGGAAGTGCAAAATCACCCTAAATGAAATGAAACTAATTTTGGAGCAACCCATGTTCCACTTCCATGATTATGGGAGGAAGGGTAGAGTCTAAAAGTTGTAATGCAATATATATGGTTCATTAAGGCTTCACTTCAATGTAGCACATTTGAATCTATGATGATCTATGCTCCAGCATTTGGTATTCCAACATATACGCTATACTTCTATGTAGGAATATGTATATATATATATTTACCTAATTAATGGTAGTGATCCGTAGGGATGATTTCTGGTAATTCACAAAATACATCCTAAATTCACATCCTAATTCTAACACTACAAAACCACACAAAACCCAGTGGATGTAGCACAGTATCAAACAACACATCAAGTCTCATCATTGCACCTCTCATCGCTTCTCAGAGCGTACCTGGGGTAACTGAGCTTCGTCTAAACTTATGAAGTTAAAAAACAAATGTCAAACCTGGGATGTGTAAAACCCTGTTAAAAATGGATATTTACCATGTCAAACTGGTGCATTTGCTTCTTCCATCAACCGTATCATGTTCGGATCATGTCCTCCATGTCTTGACAGAGCCAGGTGGCTGGAAGAGCAGCAGGCTGCGATCTGGGAACCAAGGTGTTAAGGATAGTTGCTCCTGTTCAACTGATGAACGAAACTGCGACATCACAAAAATAGGGGAATGCTGTAACAATCTGTGACATCTATTAAACCTAATCCAAGTCGTCCGGTACATGCAGGAAAATCTCCTCGCAAAAATCTTTCATATTCGTTTTAGATCGATCTTTCCAATGCACACAAGATGCAAACACTTCTGAGTTTCGGCACCTTCCATTTGAAGGTGTCTATATATATATATATGCACTGTAATCTGTGTATATATATACACTTTTCTACAATTATCTAGATATGTTTGCAGAAATCCTTCACATTACCTTGCCCAAATTGTGTGGTCCTTTGCCAACAAGCCCATTTTGCCCATCTCATTGACCAACTGCAGCAGGCAATTTTACAGGTGGCCATCACAGATTGCAAGAATTGATATTGTTGGCGTGACATAGAAAATCAAATTGGAAATCGATGCAGAACTTCCAGAAGTCAGAGAAGGGAAGAGAGATCTTTCAGACCCCTTTTTTGCGGTCTTGCTTTGAGACTTGTAGGTATTTTGAAGCAAAACCTCTAAAGAAACTTTTACCAACCATACAAAATCACAAGGCACCAACTCCCCGGGTCGATATTGCAACGAAAAAAAAACGGGGTCGACCTTCCCTTCAAAAACCTTCCGACAAAAAGGGACCCGAACATCTCCGAAAATCACCAGTGGAAATCCAAAGAGCTACCGCCTTCATGTCCAAATCACCACCAATGGTACTTTTGTTACACACGTCCATAATGATCCAGATCCTCAAAAACAACATCGACGTTTTTTGTGGTTCTTTGATTGGAGAAAACATAGATAAGAAAAAAGTCACCATTAATGAGAATATGGAAAGATTGGTGACATGTTGTGGTTCACAATTTTCAGTGTTCAAATCATGATTGATAGCTACAATCCTTATGTAAAATAAGTATTGATCTATGTATCTATTTCATTAGTTGGTTGTCTTCAGCTACTTGTCTGTCCTGTTTGGATGTTGTTTGCGGATCTGTGTGTAAATATGTGAAAATATACATCATACAAACGATTTTAAGTTTTAAACATGTTAGGAGTTCCTATTCTGGACTATAATCGTAATCCATAGTAAAGGTTGTTGCAAAAACCACAGCGATATAATATTGTATAACAAACATCAAAGCTCATCTAAACACCATGTTTTCCATGTTCTAACAGGGTATGCTATATGCCCCCCCGGCTAAACATCACAAAACAAAGTGGATGACTTTCCATTCTAAGCCCTTAAATCTGATGTTTACAACCCCTCTCGAGTTTGGTCAGGGAGACAGGTGAGGCACATCACAACGCTGTCCGACGTCCTTTCTTTGCTTTCAGAGGTTTCAATCTCTGAAGCTTTCTTCTTCTTCGCTATGCATTTGGGTTTCCTACACCAAAAGTCATGTGACTTTTGGGAATAAAACCAGTGACGAAAGTGGATGTTTGGGGGACATGATGAATGGCATCGAGAAGCGAATTTCGGATTGCCATCAAGAAGTTGTCTGTAGTCAGCTGCCATGGGGCATGTTTTTGAAATGTTTCAAATAGCAGAAAGGTACCCCACAAGACTCGGCTTACCCTCCACAACTAGAAGTAGACATGAGTAGACGACGATACATTCAATCCGTACAAGACTTCAAGCGGCCTTACTCTCTATTCCATGATATTCCATACTACACTGACAATTCTACAGAGACTTTACATTCAGCTGCAACTTTGGAGAATTACCAAGGATGAACTCCATTCACCTTCCGTTTCTCAAAGG
Source organism: Breviolum minutum Mf 1.05b.01 (assembly GCA_000507305.1). Classification (NCBI taxonomy): domain Eukaryota; class Dinophyceae; order Suessiales; family Symbiodiniaceae; genus Breviolum; species Breviolum minutum. The sequence goes on from DF239350.1 coordinate 17,128, forward strand.
GCCTCCACCGCTGCAAAATATGAATATGTTTCAGCGCCTGTGCATAAGGTGGCCGCCAAAAAACCACTGAGAGGCATGGGATGTTTGACAACAAAACATGATCTTTAGCTGCTAGGTGACATCGATCCGCAAAAAAAACCAGCTAAGAAAATCCATCAATTCATGGCTCGTTTTGAATTTATAAAATCCGGGGAATCCCAGTTCCAGTGACTGAGATGGCTCGAGCATGCAGTTTTCCAAGGCAACTACAAAGTATTTCAAAAAGACACTGTTGTGATACTGTGATGCCCAAACATGGCAATACAGAAAAATTTAGACCTCATCTGTGCTGTGTATATTATGGATCTGGAAAAATTAGTATAGATCAATTAGTCATTAAATTATGTATATATAATATATAATATCAAGGATACAAAGAGAAAAAGGTAGGTCCGGAGGGACACGTTTCGACACTGCCTGAGGTTTCCTCAAATCTGAATCCCACAACCCATTGGCCCAACAAACAGGGCCATCTATCGCTGGACTCCTGGTCAAAAATATGGCTCGTCTCACCAGGTCTTTCCTCACCACCGGCTTTGATGATGGGTCGGTGGCTGATCTATCGCTGAGTTCAAAATCATCATCATCAGCATCTTTCAAGAGATTCACAGCATATGTTCACACCTTTGGACTGAAAAAAACATCAAAAATAAAAGGACCTCCTAGGTTGAGGGAAAAAAACACAGAACTCACTTGTTGCAAACATCTGGTTGATGCCAAAGATTGCCCCAAAACGTTTGCCCCTTAAGGTTTTCCCCTCACAACTCCCACACAAGAAGGGGCAACCAAGCTGCGATGAACTCTTTGTTGCTATTCCAAATCATTAAGCTCTTTGTCTCCGCAGGTGTGGTACACCTGGCGGGTTGTCAGAGATATGTTCTGTGTTGACGTCTGAGATGCCTGAGTTACTGAACCACCAGAGTGTCAGCCATTTACAGGAGTCGCAATGAAAACTTGCCTAGATTTTGGTGCAAGAACATGTTAACCAAGGAAACTCCAAACGTTATGGTTTACCATGAACATCTCCTCAAAAAGCACCATCTTTGAGCACCAGAAAAAAATACCCGATTCATTGAATCGGGGAATTTCTATGGGGCAATGTAGTCCCCTACAACAAAAAAAAAGGGGATAGCTTGTCATCCCATTAACTCAAGCAACCACGCAGTTTTTTCATTGGAAAAACTTCGCCGAGGTTTGGACACTAGGAAGTCAAAGATCAAAGTGCAAATCTTTGATGCTTCAGGCTTCAGAATCCTGGCGTCAAAGCAACCACTTGAAAATCTTACCATCAAGAAACAGGATCTTTGTTTAAAGGGATTTTCTATAATGGGTCATATGGATCTGTCAACTATCAATTGAATTCATTTGATCATATTGTTAGACCGATTGAAATCGTGTCTTGTCGTTGTTCAGAGTCTCAACAAGGGTGGCTCTTGATGCTTGATGCTTGAATCGCCTCGCTGGGCTATCGGCACCCAAGCGTGGATGAAATGCCATCAGAAAGGCATATCTGGCCGAGCAGATTGTTTTTGTTTAGTGGAAGGAGCGGGAGGTGTGGGGAAAAACCCGTGTTTCTTGGCAACAAATGTATGGTGCTGGATCCAAAGAAAGCTTTCTTAATGAGATTTTATTTAGAGTACGCATACAAAGATCATGAAAAAGGCTCTTCAAACGTTTGTTGTTGACTTCAGGGTCAGTGATTAGAGATGATGTTTTTTTTTTAATTTTGATGGGAGGGGGAACCAAAAGCTTCGAACGGAGACACCTCCAGCAGCCTTCCCCATCCGCAGCCTACTGTCATCAGGCAGGCTCAAAAGTCGTTCGTAGCGTTCGAAACTGGCTTCCTGTGAAGCAAATGCTTCCCCAAGAGTTGGGTTGAATCACTGTTGTGGGATCACTTGGTGAGTTACAACCCAAATGTGCATGGTGCGGCTGAGATACAGTATATAAATATCATTAATAATCCTATGAATGGTGTGCTATTGGGACTATGACATCCTTGTAATCGATGGTATTTCATGATGTTACATTGGGGTTACAATTTGTATAGCAAGCATTAGTAACCCACTACCTACCTGATTCCAAACCCTTCATTGTTTTTTCATTTCGGCAAAAAAATCCCTGAACTGCATAGATGGAACCCTTTGCCCCAACTGCTTGAGTTCTACCTGTTAAAGTTGGTAGGTTTATTCCCAACGATTTAGGAAAACAGGGTTCTTCTTTAATATACAAAACAAAATCCTGTTGGCGTTGATCTAAAGGGAGAACCCTGGTCGAATCAACAGGAATCCCATGCGTTGCACAACAATTTAGGCACTGAGATTTGGTTCCGTCCAACTCCAATGTCATGAGACGACTGCAACTGGGGTTACCCCCAGTACAGACCCTATGAAACCGCCTTGGGATCTTCAAAGATCACCGTGGTATTAGCGTGCCTGAACGGAAAAAAAAAAAGAATGAATGGAATGGTGGCATGCGGTATGGTACTTACAACAGACTGAGCTTACAAAAACTTACACAAAGTTGACGATGAAGTGGCACATGGTGCTAGAAGGGATCAGTCTCCCTTCTCAAATGGCTTTCTAGCATGGTGTTTTTCAACCCACCTGACAAACATGCTTGGTGAAACCATGTGAAACCACTGTAACCAATGGAATTGGTTATACGGAATGGCGAAGGACATGACAACGTTGCCAATCATCCCATCTTCACACATCCAGCAGCCATACTGTTGATGAACAAACTTCTGGGAAGTTTGAACAATGAATTATGGTACGAAGTACCTTCCTACCTACCTATGTGCAGGATTTTGTCCACGTGTCATTTCAGGGAATTATAAACACATCACCCAAGTTCCAAATTTGCGAAACAGTGTGCGGTCATGTTGGCAGGGTTACCCCTATGCCACCTTCAGAGATGATGGGATTAAAGATGCCAATGCAACAAGTACCTAACTTTGAGCATTATACCGTCTCCAACAAGACTCTAGTTACATTCTATTCATCATGGATCCTATCAAGGCTATGGCTTATTACAATCCCTTAAAGGGTACTGAACATCACCCCGAAAACAGCAACAAACGTTACGTTGCGCCAACTCTCGGATTTTTTTCGGCGGGAAAAAACCAGGCCTCATCACAAAGTGATGAACTGTTTCTGGTTTCAGTTTCGATTCACTACTCAGAACAGCTATCAAACGTCCTGCTGGACCCAAGGTGTCCTGGAAATGTGGGAAAAAAGCAGGAAAAGGAAGGAGCTCAAGGGGGAATTCACTCATTGTTTGATACACAATTGTGAGTGTTTTGGAAAAGTAAAATGAAATTCGTGCAAAACCGACACATCAAAGAATACAATTATTACGTATACATCTTTTCCATTCTTTTCATGATGTCACACCACAAAGATTTGCATCCCTCTCTTTCTGTTAAACCTGCAAGAATAACCCGCCCTCCCCATCTCCCTTGTAGTCCCTTCCCGTAATCGTTTCGGAACAGGAAAAAAGGGAAGCCACAACAACATCCCCTGCAGTCCGAGATGTGACTCAAAGATTGTAGCGACCAAAAGGCCGCGAAGACGTTGGTCTTCGGCCTTGAAAAAAGCGGCTTTCAAAACAACCCTGTTTTGAGGGGGAGGTGTTGGATTCAAAGGTAGCGTCACCCAATCAAAATCAACCCAAGGTCCAAATTAGAGGCCTTTGAAATTCAACTCGTGCCATCGTTTTTGTTTGATGTTTATTTTTTTCTTGGAAGAAAGGTCGGAATGATGATTTTTTTTTTCGGGGGGGGGGGGTCGTTGCCTGCCTGATTTGCGATCTGATCAGGGAGTGTGTGCAAAACTGTGAAACAAACCCATGACACATCGGGAAAGAACATGTTTGGTGAAATAGGATCATTCACACAAATTGGCTGATGTTGTTTCAAGAAAAGTGACAACTCAATGTGAACCTGAACTATAGCCACCATTCCCATGGAGAATTCTCCACCGAATCTTGGACTGGAACTGGATGGGAAAGTGAACTAGGCGATTGTGAATAGCAGCTGAAAGCGGGCCTCAGAGCAAGTTTGGATCTCAATCTGTGGCATATGGAGATACTGAAATGTATATTCCTAATATTCATATGTAGTTTTTGTTTTAGTATATAATTATCTTTTATCATGCTATATTATCGAAGGAAGTTTAAATAGAAACTTCCGACAATATGGACAGTTGAACAGCAGAGTAGAGTAGTCAAGTCAGCAGAAAGAAGATG